>APFE030322520.1:0-44037 GCA_000404065.3 Pinus taeda
ACTGATATGAAAAGTCTACAGGGGAATGGGATTACAACTTCCATCCCTGCAAGCTTGAAAAGGCAAAGAGCTGATGAGAAAGCTAAGAGAAATACAATTCCATATCTAGTGACTTGTCACTCTGCTTTTCCTGAACCTGAAGAAGGATAACGCCACCCTGTATCTTGGCAAAGGGAGACTCGAATCAGCAAATGTACCACTCAGCATTGGAAAGAATGTGCTCCAACTGGAAGAAGACTGCCAATTCCCAGCAATCCGAGCGACCTCAACTGAAAACGCCAACACATTCATACGATGACATGAAGACTACCCCTTTAATCTGATCTCAGCTCCATTGGGATGATGTCGCCTTACTGTTGCCTTATACTCTTAGCCTTCCCAATTCTTTCACGAACTATCCCTTTCTTTGGACGCAGGAGGGCCCGTTTACACGATTGAGGATCGATTTTTCAGCAGGGAGGACTCGTTCTGAGCAGGCTGGCCTCTTATTTCAGAGCAAGAAATTATGATCATGCCTCCCCTGGAAGGGGGGAGAGACTGAGGATAAGTCTAGCAAGACAAGGAAAATCGAGAAGCTGGACCTGCTCTTTTCACTGCAGAGGCAAAATTCACCTAACTCACAATCTGATTATGGGATGGCAACCAAGACCGCCTCATTTGAGTTTGTGCTGATCATACCTTTTTCCAGATTACATCCGATGTTTGCCAGGGAACTTGCTTCTGAGTTCAAATCTCTTAGGATATGGAAGATTTGGACTGAAGGGAATTCCTTCAGGAGACTGGACACTCTTAGAAGCTGTTTGTTCAGAACAGGATCATTGAGCCCTTTGTTGTTCCTTATAGCTTTGATCAGCAGTTCTGAATCCCCAAACACTGCTAACTCCTTGGATTCTTTTCCCCTGGCAAGTTGGCAGGCTTTCCAGAGGCTTAGAACTTCTGCCTGATTATTTGTTTTTATTCCAAGGCCCCAACTGAAACACTCTTTACTTCCATTCGAGTAGTAGATGGTCCCCCCCGCCCCTGATCTACCTGGGTTGCCTTTTGAGGCTCCGTAAAAAAATATGGTACATTTACCTTGAAGCTTCCACCACTTCTGGAAGTCTTCTACATTATCCCGAATCTTCCAATTTTCCTTGAGGGAAGGCCGAGGGACAGAAGGGGGGCCCATTATGGGAGTGAAATCGCCCAACCATGACCTTTCTTCATCCCTTAAGGAATTGTCTTTTACGCTGGACTGTCTCAGGGTCTCAATTAGGAGATTCTTGGCTTTTTCTGCTACCTTATCGGCTGGTGTTTCTGTTTGATTAAATATTGTTTCATTCCTGGAGAGCCACACCTTCCAGCATACATACTTCGGAACTGCGGTCCACACCTTAGACCAGAGAGACTTGGCAACGATGCGATGGGGGTATCTGGCATTCCAGGTTAAGAACAATTCTGAGATTGAGCAGTTCTCTGGAGGACTGACATTCAGGCCAGCTAAGAAACATGTCCAGGTCTTCTGTGCAAACTCACATTCGATAAATATATGAGCAGAGGTTTCCTGAGCTTTTTTACAAAGCACACATCGATGAGGACCGGCGATGTTCCGTTTGCAAAGATTTTCGCCAGTGAGGATTTTATTATGAAACAAGGTCCAGAAGAAGAAATTAATCTTCGGGATACTGAAACACTCCCATATCTGCTTCCACACTCCTTCCGGATGGACTGAATCTTTATTACCTTGCATATGTAAATACCCTTGTTTTGCCGAATAGACCCCTGTTCGACCCCAGCCCCAAGAATCCTCCTCCTCCAGATGGACTGGGGCAAAATCTGCAATTTCCTCTTTGAGTAAATTTAGCTGATCGCTAAATAGCTCAGGAATTTTAGGAAATTTCCAGCACTTCCACTTGCCATCTTCGTCCCATTCCACTATGTCCTCGATTTTTCTGAACCTTCTTGCTCTTAACCATGCTCTTATTCCAGCGATTTCGTTTTCTCCTGAGAGGGGGGGATGGCCCATGATTCGGTCTTTCCACAACCAAATCGATTTGCCATTGCCGGGGACTTTATACAAATGCGATCTAAAGAAGTCTAGCCCTCTACAACAGAGTCTCCATGCCAAAGTGCCTTTAGTAGAAGTGGCTGGGTTGAAGGAAGTGATCGGACAATTCCTTAAATATTTGTGGATAAAAATCTGACTTGTTGGATGCAAAGGCTCAGAGGTTACCTGCCACAGGATCTTGCAGCCCATCGCTAAGTTGGCTTGGAGGGGGTCTCTGATTTGTAGGCCGCCCTCCTTGATAGGATGCTTCACCAAATCCCAATTGACAAGGTGGAAACGATTATTGTTTCCCTTACCTCCGCTCCATAGGAAATTTCGGATAAGACATGATATTTGGTCAGCTATTTGTCTTGGAGCCATAAGGAGAGACGCTTGGAAGGTGGGCAGCGCGGACAGGACCGACTTGATAAGAGTGAGCTTACCTCCTGAGGATAGCCAGATTCCACCCCATGCAGCAATCTTCTTATTGAACTTGGAGATTACCTCCTCCCATAGATTGTTCCTATTGGAGCCCAGTTTCAACGGGAGACCCAAGTACTTGATTTTATCCCATTCAGCATATCCTTTGAAGCCCAGTTCGCTGGCTATTCTGTCGATGGTTTGTTGATCAGCATTCCAGGCAAAGACTGTGCTCTTCCTTTCACTGATGAGGGCGCCAGTGACATTGCAGAATTTTTGGAGGATTAACTTGAAAGCTTTTGCCATTCTCAGGGATGCACCACCAAGTAAGATAGCATCATCAGCAAACAGCGCATGATTCACTGAAGGGACCTCTTGCACAATTCTAATTCCAGGGATGAATCCACGATGTTGCTCCTGAGATAGTTTCCTGCTTAATGAATCCGCCAGCAGAATGTAAAGAAAGGGGGACAAGGGGCAGCCTTGCCTCAAACCCCTGGTGGCAGAGAAAAATTCTGTTGGCCTCCCATTAACCAATGGAGCTATCCAAACATTGTCTGTGCATGCTTTGATGATATTTATAAAATCTTGACAAAACCCGAAGGCTTCAAGGACCCTGAACAAAAAGGATCGGTTAACACGATCAAAAGCATTACTCATATCTAATTTCACTATCATACCTTGTTCTTTCCGGGCATAGCTGGACTGGAGGGCCTCTTGAATTTGAATGACGTTGTCGAAGATTTGTCTGCCTTGTACAAAGCCTCCTTGAGCTGGGGAAATTAGATGTTGAAGGAGAGGCTTAATCCTATTAGCCAACAGTTTCGCCACGATCTTGTATGATGAGTTGCACAGGGAGATCGACCTATACCTGTCAAACGATCTTGGATTAGTTTCCTTGGGAATAAGAGCTAGAAATGTAGATTTTGTTCCTCCTCCCATTTTTGCCTTTTTCAATACTCCTCTTATCATTCTGAAAAGGTCAAATTTAATTATTTCCCAACAGATCCTGTAAAAATGAATTGAAAACCCATCAGGGCCCGGGGCTTTGTCGGGGTCCATTGACCATACTATATTGGTGATCTCTTCCTCCGTTGCTGGGCGCATCAATGAGGCATTAGCTTCCTCGCTTACAAGGTTGGGTATGACCGATAGAAAGTCCAATTCGTCCTCCTCCTCACCTTTTCTCTCTGCGCTGAGGAGATTTCTGAAATGATTTGTCGCTGCCTCTTGGATTTGAGCGAAGCCTTTAAAGATCTGTCCACTGGAGCTGGTGATTTCGGTGATATGATTTCGTGAGAGGCAGGCCCTGCATTGTTTATGGAAGTATGAGGTGTTCCTGTCCCCGGATTTCAACCACAGACTTCGGGACTTTAATCGCCAGTACTCCTCTTCCTTCCTGAAGGAGCAATACACATTCTTTTGAGCCGTTTTTTCTTGGGCCAGCTCTGATGCCGAAGGGAACGTGTTTTCCATTTCAAATTGAATGCCTTCCAATTGAGAGATTGCCTCCTTCCGCTGCCTGTTGGGAGGTTGTATGGATTTCTTTATCCATAGTTTGAGAGCTGATTTTACCTTCTTCAATTTCTGTTCCCACACGTAACTTGGGGAGCCATTGACGTCCGTTTGCCATGCTGATTGAACTGTGTCCATGAACCCGTCCTTGCCTGCCCAGAGAGGGCTGAAGCGGAACGGCAGGGGGCCTAAATCTTCTTCTTCCTTTAGACAAAATAGAATTGGTTTATGATCCGAGGTGAGTTTTGGAAGGATTTTCGAGAACGCAATTCTTTTGTCCATCATTAGAGAGCTGTTGATGAGGAACCTGTCCAGTTTGGCTACAATATGGTTATCTCTAGTTCTGTTATTTGTCCAGGTGAACTTACCTTTGACTGGTTTTAGATCCACCAAGTCCCATCTCTGGATCAAACTGCCCACTGTTCCGCTGAAGGGATCTTTGGACTGAATCCCTCCTTTCTTTTCTTTTAAATCTAGAATTATGTTCAGGTCCCCCCCTAAGACCAGATTTGAAGGACTGTTTAGCTCTAAAAACTCTGAGAGCGATCTCCAGCATTCTTTCTTCTCTTCATAATGTACTGGGACATATAAATTAAACAGGGCGAGGGAGAGGTTACTTAAAGTATGACGCAACTCTGTAAAAATCCAGTGTTGAGTTACTAGACTTCGTTCTAAGGAGAAACTTTTAGTCCAGAAAGTGCCTAGACCACCAGCAGTTCCCCTTGCGCTAACGGCCTTTCCTGAGTCAAATTTCCATTTGTTGATGTTGGTGTTTAGAAGGGCTTCCCCTTCTACTTTTGTCTCTTGGAGCATGAGGATGTCCGCGGTCTCTATCTTCAGTAAATCTTTGATTGCTTCTGCCTTATTGGGATTACCCAGACCCCTGCAGTTCCAAGAGATCATTTGCATCATTTACCGCTAGAAGGGGTGGGTCCTCCACCTTTGGAGGTCCTTGGCCTGACAGTTCTCCCTAGGGTCATTTCTATTGTTGCTTGACTGCCGAGAGTTTTTTGTTTTTCTGACTCCTCTTCTCTGGTTTCTTTGTTTGTTCTCCGTCCAGCCCTTTTTGTTACTTTTTCATGGGATTCATCATCTGAAGACCCAATATTCTCTATTGGGTTTTTCTTCTTTTTTATTATATCTGCATATGATGGCGAAGATATATTGCTTGTGAAGGTGCTTTGAATATTGCCTGGATTTGTAGCTTCCATAGTGGCTGGCTGAGTGGGTTCTTCTTCCTCTGCTTCCGGGGGATCTGGGGGAGGCGCTAGGGTTTCAAAAGGATTTTTGTCTCCCTCTTTGGCCTTTGGTTCACTGCTTCCGGCGTTGTGGTTACTTGTGCTTCCGTTGTCAACTTTGCTCTCGGGTCCTTTGGCCTTGCTTTTGTTGCTCTGCCTGTTTACTGTTGTTTTCTTTGCCTGTTTCCATTGGTCTTCTTTTCCTTTTTCTGCTGTCTCCTCACTTCTTTTTTTACAGTATCTGGCGAAATGCCCGTACTCATGGCAGAAACGGCATTTAAAGGGCAGCTGTTCGTAATCGAGTTCTTGGATATGAGACCAGTTTGCCACCGTAAGCTGGATCGCTTCAGGTAATCCGATTTCCAAGTCGACCTCCACACAGATCCGGGCATAGGAGTACTGGTCTTTCCTTGGGGCTTGATCGATGTATTTTCCCAAAGCGTTTCCAATTGATCGTAGGGAGCCCTGGTTCCAGCAGTGCAAAGGGAGATGCGGAAGGCGAACCTAGACCGGGACCGCCCTGGGTACATCCTGCGCCGGATCGAAATCAGTAGACCATTTGTTCAAGTAAAGACCTTGGGGCCCCATGAAGTATGGCCCGTTTCTGAAGATCAGGCCTCGATCTTCTGTTGTATCGAACAGAAATACGAAGAACCCTTTGCCCACAAAGTAAATCTTGATTCCTTCGCTGACCAGAGGGAGCCAGTTCCTTTTGACCCATTCTTCAACAGCTCTCGGAGACGGCCACAGCCCGGTGAATTGACCAATCAGACCATTCTCGGCGAGATTCAAAGCTGATCTGCAAATTTCTTCTTCAGGGAGAGCGACCTTAGGGATGCTGTCCAATTTCTTCACGAATTTCTGCTGCTGCCCAGAAGCGGGACGTTTTCCAGAGGCTTCTACAAGGACCTTAAAGGCCGCAACTTCAGGGGGGAGGGGAGGAGGGGCCTCAAGGCCACCTCCAGACGCCATGAAGGAGAAGCTCGGGGGCGGGCGGGCTAGGGTTGCGCAGCAGGCGCAGAGCGGGAGCCGGCGGGGGAAAAATGGACGCAATAACTTTTCATAACATATTGAAAGGTAGTTAGTTATACAATTGAAACAACTATTCATATGCAAACCATAACAAAAACATCATAAGCATGAAGAAGATTGATTTCGGGAACAAGACAAATGTTTCTATATTACAGATAACTAAAACTAAGTAAGGAATGATATCACCTGAGTCTTTCTCTTGCAGGCTCTAAGTGGAACCGTCCTCTGGATTTGTCCAATCCCAAGTCTTCAAAAGGCTCCTTCCATGACTCACACAAGGATATCTCAACTAGTGAAAAGACATCATAACTAAAGGAAACAAGGGTTTCCTGTAATGGGGGAAGTGCTAGAATCACAAGGATCTTCAGACCTAATCATGGATAATCTCAACAGAGTGATTTTTCTCTCTATTCTCTCCCCTTTAGGCCTTCCCATTGAAGCCTTTTTATACTTCTCCCAAAGTAGTTTTTTAGTTGGGAATTCGTTGGGAACAATTGGGCCATGGGCACTAATGGGTAATCAACAGGTAAAACCTGTGATCTCCGCCCGAAATTAAGGAGATTTATTTATTTTTTAAGTGTTTTATGACATATACGCGGGTTGGGTATACACAGACCTGCGTACACACGCGTTTAGCTCAAGGCAATGTCGCGTATAGGGAGTAAAACATTGTTTTTTAACTATTTGGACTAGGTCTGGAAGGAGGGGTTGCCCTAGGCCATAAGTGCATCATCATAAATATCAAGAGTGAGATTTGGAGCTATAACAACTTTGGAAAATTCATATTTATTATTTGAAAAAACAATAAAATGCAATGAATGAAAATTCACAAACGAAACAATGACAACGTGGACTGATATTGATAGCATAGTAATTGAGCTTGAAAACAAAGAGAGCAAATTGTTTGAAAGAGATGTACCTACATATGAAGAAATAAACACTGAAAAACATCATTAAGAATACAATATCGAATCAAATTTTCAATAATTTTCGAAAGGCTAGAAATGCAAAATCAATTGTTGAGAGACCTTACCAACTTGTAAAATAGGCACAAGTACTCGAAGAAACAAAATTTTATGAAATCATGAGAATGCTTAACCCGGAAGAAGCAAAAATAGTGAAAGAAATAGTTATTGAGAAGAAACAAAATCCAAATGAGCCATTGTATGTATTCGTAACAGGTGGTGTAGGTGTTGGAAAAACATTTACTGTTATAGTAATATTCCAATCTCTAATTTGCTTATACAACAACATATTCGGATATGACCTAGCTCAATTAAAAGGAATTGTAACAACATATACAGGAAAAACAACATTCAATGTAGTTGGTATAACATTTCATTCTACATTCCATTTACTGTTTAACAAATCTGAATAACTTTCGCTTAAAGGTGAAAAATTAGACACATTGACAAAATGTTGTGAACAACTTCATATTATGCTGATTAATGAGGTGTCTTTGATAGATTCAACATTATTATACCAAGTTGACAGACATTTATGGGAAATAAAGAATACTTCATTGGCTTATTTTGGAAATATTAATGTAATATTTTCAGGTGACTTGTTCCAAATGCAACCGATCAAAGATTCTCTAATGTTTTAGCAACCAATTTTAGTAGGCAAAAAACTAGTATACAATTTCTAGAAGGAAAAAGTCAAATTTTATGAGTTGTGTAGCACAATGCGTAAAAAATATAACAAATTCATTGAAATCCTTAACAAAATGCGAGTGAATCAACAATATGATGAAGAAATAAAATATATAAATGATAAGTGCTACAAATATACTCTACTAAATCCATTATTTCCATACCTATTCTACATAAACAAGGACGTATAAAAGCATAAAGAGAAGATGTTGTCAAATGTGAATGAAGAGCTAATAGTTCTTGATGCGATTGATGAATCTCATAGTAAGGAAAGGGGATTTGTAGCATACGAGAAAAGAATAAGATTGTCATCAAGAATCCTTATCAAATGCAATGTTCTTATTGAGCTATATGTAGGGAACTATAATACCAAAGATGGCCTCATTAATGTTGCGTATGGAATATGCAAAAAATATATTAGTGAGAATATTAATGTGTTATGGATAGTTTTTGTAAATCCAGAAATTGGTAAGCTTCGAAGAAACAAGGATCATGAACTTTCTAACGAAAACATTTCATCTAATTGGACTCTGATATTACATGTTTCAAAACCATTGACATGTCACAGCAATAGCTTTACAACTATAGTGCAGAAACAATTTTCATATAACTAGTTTGTGCTAGAACAGTTCAAAGATCATAAGGTTTAATGTTGAATGGACTTGAATTTAATCCAAGTGGCATATTGACAAATGGACTAGTTTACACAACATTGTCACATGTTAGAACCATTGGAATCATTGTATCTTCTTCAAAAACTAACACAAGAGAAATTTTAGGTGAATAAGAAAGTATTTTAAGTGAATAAGAAAGTACTAGAAGAAATGAAACACTTGAGAACTAAAGCATCATGGAAATCAGGATACATAGAGAAGTCGGTAAGAAGTGCAAAAACTTTAACAATGGAAAGTTTGAATACGTGAAGTCTACATGCTCATGTCAATGACATTGTATGTGATGAAGACCTAATGAATGCTATGATTATTTGTATCCAAGAAACACATCTAAAATTTCGTCGTCAAATATCGAATTTCACATATTCAATTTCAACATATCAAATTGTCTTCATGGAGTACTTACTTGCATATAAGAAAGCATATAAATCGTATCAACGAAAAATGATTTGTCAGAAGTATATTTCCAATGCCAAATATGCATAATAAGTGTATATGTTGCACCACTTGTATCTATTTCAACAATCATTGAAGAGATAGCAATAGCAAGGGCACAATTCGCGCCCAATGATTACATTTTTATACTTATATTGACATCAATTAAAATAGCAAAAAAAGTAAATATTTATTAGAGTATATGTGGTGCGAACAATTTCAAGAAGTAATAAGGAA
Source organism: Pinus taeda (assembly GCA_000404065.3). Classification (NCBI taxonomy): domain Eukaryota; kingdom Viridiplantae; phylum Streptophyta; class Pinopsida; order Pinales; family Pinaceae; genus Pinus; species Pinus taeda. The sequence goes on from APFE030322520.1 coordinate 9,230, forward strand.
TTTTATTTATGGGAATAAGACAATTATTGATCACATTTGGAAAAATTTCCCTAATCAACAATGTCATGTTCATATTTCACATTCTTACTGGAGTGATCACGATGCAGTTCATGCTTCGTTAAACTTTGTGTGATTGCAACCTTGCATAGGCTATATTTTTGTTTTGTTTTGAAGTATTAAAGTTCACAGGCAATTATAAATGTAATACAACATATTTTTCTAAATTTTAGCTATTTTTTTCATAAGTTGTAACACTACATTTGTTTGTTCGTTCTCATGTGGAGTCCAGAATGGATAAGTAATTAACTTAATTGTTGCAAGGCAATAACAATCGTAGATTGCAAAAATCGTATATGCTCTCGAGGTATGAGTATTCTTAAATCTTTATTTTTTCCCCATTTACTTTTTTTTTTTTTTTTCAATATTTGATAGTTCAAATTTGTTAATTGTATTTTCATAACTTAAGCTAATTATTGATTGCACAATTGCAAAAGATATGAAAGATGCACAAGCATTGTGCCAAACTTGCGAATGTGTGGAAGTGTTGTTATCTTTTTTTGCATCTTCCTTTCTCCGTACATACTTGCCAATTTGCATATTTTTTCTATATATTTCCATCTCGCGTGACACTTTTTCCATACGTTCATGAACTTTTTTTAAAATGTGATTAATTTTTGAACTAAACTTTATTTAGTTTAACAAATAAGAGAGTGAAGCAATTTACAATGATTGGCCAAATTGTATGTGTGAGAGGTTATTCGTATATCAAAGTCGGCAATGACAAAGTAGTGGGCACCAGCCATGCGAACTTATCGCTTTGTAATAGGGATAACTTAACATGTCAATTGCATGGAGAATTATTATCGATAGCCTCTGAGCTAATTGTCATTATTACAAAGAATTTATAGCAACACAAAAGCAAGATACGTAATAAACAGACGAGATGGTTTTGGAATTTCGAGGTATATTTGTACTAATTTCCATAAACGTTAGTTTTGGTATCTCCGATTGCTATTTACTAAGAAATGTTTTGCATAACAGATTTTACACTTGCAATAGTGAGAGTTGGTTTTCTGTATAGTAAGAGCTGGTGATTATATATAGAACTGAAAAATTGTGTAGCTTAGCAGTATTGAGAGCATTATTGTCTGTGAAAGTGTTTTCAGCTACGAAATGAACATGGTTAGTAGAGCGAGCAGAGAAAGTATTTGCACTGATACCATTAACTTACTCACTCGTATCAATGAGAACTTCCACTGGTCAATTTCATATGAGCGTTATGTGAATATGATGACAGAGGAGAAGAACAACAACAATATTTGGACTAGTGGATTGGAAAATGTTGCATGTGTGCCATAAGTTTTTTTATTTCAGGGAAATTGTTCATTCATTAACAAAAAAAATTGATTCAAGAATAAGAGCAATTTTATTACCAACAAAAAGGATTCCTCTGAATGTGAAGACATTTAGATGGATATTCAAGTTACCGAAACCTAATATGCGTTTGCAATTGTCTGAAGCAAAGAGTTTCATGATGTCGGAAGCAGGTGAGGCTAATGTTGTTGGATGTTTCTTTTCACCAAGTTACCAAGTCCCTTGCGATCTTTCTGTCCTAGATATCTCTATTTAAACAACCATTCAGGGACTTTTGTTGGCTCTATCCGTGTATCATGGGCCAAGAAACTACAACAAATGTTCCAAAATGCATTCTCTGTATGCATTATCACACATATAAAAAGGATTATATATTCAACTAGGATGATATCATTGCTAAGAATTAACTTCTCAGTTAGACAATTTATCCAAGACCAATAGGTTATTCATTATGGCGTATCTCATAGTAGCTTTCGTTTCCAGCGATGACTTTCACGCTTTGCCATATAATCCTAAATTCAATTTGAATTAAGAGCCAATGCAGTTTTGGTATCCTATATTATGGAAGCATAATGCTTCTTTAAATTTTTTTCTAATTCAAGATGTATGTAACCACCCCTCCCACATTTACCCAACTTCACCGACCTACTCGGGTAAACATGAGACAGAGTTACTATGACATGACTCGACCTCCTAGCTCAAATTAAGGAAGTGGAGTCGACAAATTGACCATAAACTGACAACTCATGACATCCCTCAGGGTTATAGGACACTCAAGGGTCAAAGAACCACCCCAAGTGACCAAACCCTAAGTTGCGGATCCTTTTCGCACACTTTAACCCCCAACTGCATGCATGACAAGGCCTCCATGTGATTATAGGCCTCCAATCACATGCACAAGCTTGCTTAGGTGCGATTGTGACCCAAATTTTCTAGTTTAGAGGGTGTAGTCCTGAGATCTAAGCCTAAATTCCAGGTCAGTGTCCAGACCACTACCCATAACATCCTGAAACTTCCTAGAATAATTAATGACATGAAAAAAAAAGCTAAACATACAAAGTTGAGTCAGGAAGTTGACCTATACCGGCCATAACATACTAGACATTTAGTCAAACACATGGAAAACATGTATGTTATAGGTCATGAATGCATATCTGATCATAAACTGATAATTTGCAATGGGGAATTACCGATAAGGCTCTAAACCTTCTATAACTAGTTGCAATAACACTTGTTAGTCCATGCATTCATGAACGATTCATATATTCATCAAACATGTAAAGATCGTAGACAATATACATCATATAACCAACATATAACTAGCAAATAACCAACATATAAACCAACAAATAACCAACATATAAACCATGGCAACTTAGCCATAATATAACCATCATAATCAATACATATCCTCATAGATCACAATAGAGAATACCTCTTATTAACATATGAAAATTCCAACCAAGTCAAGGACTTCCACGTACCACCCGACCATAGATTGGGCTTAACCAAATATTTCTTTCAGCCAATCACCCCCACGCCATATTCCAAGAGCATGAATCTAGGATCACCAAACAAAACCAAACTAGGGATTCTAGAGGTGAAACCACCTCAACCCTCAACTAATGATTCCATCTCATGGTCGGACATCACTACACCAACCAGATCTGTCTCTACCCAAGCTATCTAGGGCTCGAGGAACTAGTAACTCAACCCACAGCCTTCCAGGGCTCTATGAACTAGTAACTTAGCCCATGGCCTTCTAGGGATCCAGAGTGTTTGTCCAACTCAGCTTCAGGGACTAGTAATTGTATCCACCAAGGGCTTCAGAGTGTTTGTCCCAACCTAGGCTCCAAGATTATTAACTCAACCCAAGTTGTTCCAGGGCTTCCAGAGCATTTGTTCCAACCCGCAACCATAAGGAATTATGAGCACCAAGAAAAAAACAATCAAGTGGAAAAACCCACAACACCATGGCTATTCAAGAAATGGCAAGGCAAGGATAAAAGCCATTTTTAATCTAGGCAATCCTCCATGCCAATGACAACTCATAACCAAATAATCACATGCATATACCATGCATTCATAAATCAACAAGGAGATCATACATGCAACTTGTTTTTTTTTTTTTTTTTTTCTCGGTAAATCTATTCTATTCTATTATATACAATAAAACATTACATTCACAGAGTTAGTTTGCCCAAGGCCAACTGTGGCTCTTTGGACCAGGATTTCGCAAAACAAAACCAACCCTCGCAGGGGCAGCGCGACTAGACAAAACTACCCATACAGAGCCATTATAACATGACAGAGTGTCCAGACCAAACAAAATTGTCCCACGCAGGGGCACCGAAGCAAAACAGTACTTCCCATGCAGGGGCATCAAAAGACTTTCAGCGAATTCCCTGACAGGCCATACAAACTTAGCAAGAGCAGACATAGACATAGACTTGAACCAGAAAAGACATAAGACATAGCCATTAAACAAAACAGAACCTGAGTAGTTATGGAGGAAGAGAGATTGAACCAGTGGAAGGATATTCCTCCGGCTTCTCCTCGACCACCCTGCACCATCCATACTTCTCTCGTTCTTCTGTCGTGGGGAAGGAGTCCCAATCACCCGCAATGTTCTCCTTGGAAGTCGACGCCTTCTGAGCCTGAGGGCATTTAGGATCTTGCCCAGGCGCCCCCACTGGTTTCTTCTCGTCGTCGTCCGAGCTTCCACCTGGGAGCTTCTCCATACTGCGCGAACCTCTTTCACTGTCCTGAGATTCCTCGAGGAATAGAACCGAGACATGTGCATTAACGTGGGGTTTATCCATCGAGCTGCCGAAGGTGAAGATGGCGGAGCCGAATGCAGGTGAAGGAGCCGGATTAGAATTTGGGCTACTCACATCCATGAATTGGCTAGCCTGGATGGGGTTGGCCTTAGCCCCTCCATGACAGTGATAGCGACAACAGTGAAGGCGGGGCTTTGTGGCTGGAGGACGAGACGACCCTCCCCGAGCAGAACCCCTACGTCTGACCATCTTTGCAGGAGCACCGGGGGCGTGGAGTGATGCTGAGACAGAGGATCTTCCCAGCTTGGAACAACACCCAACAGAATTGAAGCAGCGCCCCACAGACTTGAGACGCCACCCAACCGAACAAAGAAAGCAGCCAACAGATTTTCCGGGCTTGAGACAGCCTTCAACGAATTGGAAGCAGGCCTTAACAGCAAGAGCTGTAGCCTAAAGAGAAAAACCGCACACAGGAACCTGAACGTCGTGACCCAATCCATCTCTCTTTTTAAAAAATCCAACATTCCCTCGAGACCTGTTCTCCATAACTGCGATTTGCAGTCACACCAGTGAACCGGAAATTGCATTGAATACCTTCCGCTTGATCTGTACATTTATTCCTCGGTGGTGAGAAACGTATTGAATGCCCAGCTTAAGCTCGAGGCAGCACATGACTGGCATGTGGCTCCTCACTGCCACTCGTCCTTTCACCCGCATTCGGGGCATACATGCAACTTGTTACTTGCAAAGCAATCTGGTTATAATTGTCGATCCTATTGTCCCCTTGTGCTTTCCTGCTTTCCCTTGCCTTCCTTCTCCAAATCCAATGTATGCCAAAGTGCTCCAAGAATAATCTAAGTGTGTAAGAGTATGAGAGAATGGGATAATAGAATGAGAAAGCTAAAGACTTGACTAACAAAAGCTGTGAAATGATTCTCATAAGCCTTTTTATCATTGAGGCCTCTATTTTCTTCATTTTTCTATAATTTTCCTTCAATTTCCTCCTCATGTAAATATGTGACCTTTCATCTCCCTTTTCTCCTATTTTCCTCTATTTCATAAATAAAATGCCAATTTTTGCCACTTTGCCTCTGCCAATGCCCATAGCCATTAATTAATCACAAGTGATCTCCATCATTATGTTTTTCCCAACATTCAGCTTGGAATACGTGTCCCATAACCTTGGTCTTATTTTTATTCTCATAAAAAATCAACCAGGGGTTGTTACAATGTATTTATAAAACAAGTCAATTACATGACAATTGGACAAGAGCCTCATCAAATTTCTGCATAGGCACAAGTTTTCCTATGGGGCAAAGGCATGCATGAAGAAAGAAAAAGTAATATGCTAATTTGAATTGTTGGATTTCAAGGTAATTCATTGTTATTGCTTAAATTTGTTATAGATGTGTATTTAGTTTTTTTAAGTTTGTAGGCAATACCGTGACTGGCTAAGTATATATCAAAGCAAAAAGAAAAAACAATTCATCTCTTTGTCATTTACTATTGGAGAAATCACAGTGAAGAATATGGATCATGTTACAGAGCTCACAGATACTTTGCATCCTTTTGCTTAAGTAAAGCTAAAGCCCTTAAAGCCTTTAATAAGGAGGGTCTATTTGGCGTACACTTGGAAGCAATTGGATACAGAAACTTACTTCTAGAAATTAGAGAGCAAAGCGAAGAAAGTTAAAATGCATCAACAAAAAATCAAGGGTTAGTCATAGATGCTGAAGAAATCATCGAAGAATCAAGTATCAGTACTTATGCAAAGCAATTTGTACATTGCATAAACAATACTGATCCAAGTTCATCCTCGAGTGAAAAAGGGACAAAAGATACTACAAATACGACTGATTCATGATAAGTTATCATGTGGTGGAAAGGACAATGAGCCTGATTGAAGATTTATTTCAGAAGGAATGTATATTGGTGAACCAACCAATTCCAAAAGTCATATGAAAATAGGAGATGTTGAAAAGGCTATAAACATAGAAGTTGACAATGTTTTGCTCCCTGATTGGGTTAGTGCTTGTTTTGCAAAAAAACAGAAAACAATGGCGCACATTGTTGAGGAATAATTTATTTATTTATTTTGTTTTTTTGTTTTTGTTTTTGTTTTTGTTTTTTTGTTTTTGTTTTTTTGTTTTTGTTTTTGTTTTTGTGTTTTTGTTTTTTTGTTTTTTGTTTTTTGTTTTGTTTTGTTTTTGTTTTTGTTTTGTTTTTGTTTTTTTGTTTTTTGTTTTTGTTTTTTTGTTTTTGTTTTTGTTTTTGTTTTTGTTTTTTGTTTGTTTGTTTGTTTGTTTGTTTGTTTGTTTGTTTTTTTTTTTTTAATGATGACTATGTCCCATTGCAAAATGAAAAGTATGACATTAGTAGTAAAAAATTGAACATTGAGAAAGTAAAGCTTCACAACAAAAAAGGTTTTAGACCAAATAGAGATGCATGTTGATCTATCTGGAGTTGCAACCACATTAGTGTGAAACTGCATCAAGCTACCGATGACATTCTTGTAGACCCTATTAGTCAACAGGAAGCATAAAACTTGAGACTAAAAACAAGAATAAAGGACCTAAAAGATGCTCTAAATTTGGGTCCTTTGTTGATGTCTCCATTGGAAACACTGACAAAATTGTTGGCAGTTTCTACTCGTGGCATATCACATAGGTTTTCTAAATCTATCAATCTCCTGAATGCGGTGATAACATATATTATCAATGATATATGCAAAATATTGCAAATCATTGAACATGCATACTAAGCAAATTTTGATTTGGAGCATTTAGTACAAAGAAATAAGTCATTTATTGGGTGCATTCAACGTGATCTTGGAGGATGCTTGTATTTCGTGAACAATGACTTATTTGCTTTCAACCAAAAACTTGATTTACTTTTTGATCCAGAGAAAAAATGACAGGAATTAGAAAATGCTAATCGAATTAAGCAAATCAAAGCTACATGGTCTCAAAGAATCAAATGAATGGAGAACATTATTTATGAATGTGAAAACATACAGAATCAAAGAGCAAATGCACATGTCAAGGTTGTACAGATTGTGTAGAATCTAAACAGTCCACATATCACATGTGACTCTGGATTAATTTCCAGAGAAACACTGATAGTTGAATTAGATAAGCTAAAACAATCAAAGGAAACAAGATTCAATAATATAGTTGATTTTAGTACACAAGATATTAGGGAATGACTAATTACCTTTGTAAATGTGAATAAGTAGAACTTTGCTTTAGCTGCACAATTATAAGGAGAAACCAATTGAGAAAGAGTTATTCAATCAAAGTGTCACATTGGAAATTACAATTGCTCCTATGAAAGATTGCATCTAGGAAAAAATAATTAAATTCCTTAAAGAAGACGAAAATCTGAAAAATAGTTAATAGTTAAACAATTAGGATATATGCTTTTACATATTGTGAGTCTTCTTAAATCTTGGAATATTTGTTTTCTTGTTTACTAGTGATTAAATGTTTAGGTTTGTTATACATGTTATCATGAACTAAGCCAATCTCTAGATGCAGTTTCTTGCCATTCTTTATAGATGCTTTTTTCATATTACAATTCACATAAGTCCAATTCATTTAATTTTGCAGCTAGGTATACAAATTTTGATAAGCGCTTTAGGAATCAAGCGCTATTCTCTGTACCCAAAACTTTTGAAGTGGTTTACATATGAGATTTCATTTGCACATGGATTTTTTTTCGAGATAGTTTTGTTTTAGAGTTACATTATCATTTATTACATGTATTTAATTGATTGTGGAACAATTGCTATTATTTTCTTGAAATGCAAGCGTAGAAAGTTAAAGAGATGAAACAGTCAAATGGTCGTCGTGAATATGCTAGTGAACTAGGATATCAGAGAAATCTTATTATGGATATAATAACTATCATGAATGGTTATGTATTATAATTGTTATTCCAATTGTATTCCTTACTGTTTAAAATTGATTGCTTTGTGCAAATTCTAAGATTGTTTACTAATTTTGTGAATAATTCAAAGATGGTTTCTCTTTTGTTGACCAGAATGAAAATGAATATTCAATAACTAATTTTGGTTTTCGAAAATATGTTTCATATTTGATGTTTAATTTAATCATAGCTATAGTAATTAGCATTCGAATCTGGATACAATTCTTTTCACTATAACTGTTTTCGTTATTCTTAAAGACTTTTCAGACACAAATAGTGATTACTCTGTTCTAAACTTAAATTTGTTTACCATTTATTTGCAATGTTGTTAAATGATGTTTTTCCAAACTTTTTTGAGAATATGCTTTGTGTACTTCGTTATTATTAAAGACTTTTCGTGGAGTGCTATGAAATAATGTTATTTTTTGCAAAGTTTTCGAGGATATGCTCTCTGTTGTTACCTGTATAAATTATTTAGTTTTGTATAGACTTTAGCTTATATAGTTATAAATTATAAGTATAAATGATTAACTGTAATTTAGTAAAACGAATATGAAAACCATAGGCTAAACTTTGCATGATACAAATTGGTACTTAATTAATTTATTCGTAGTATGGGTTGCATATTTGTTTCACTGCAAAACGCTTCTTCCTCACACGAATTGAAAACACAATTTATTTAATATTGCATATTACAAGTTCAATTAAGAAATTTGAAATTACTAATGCACTTATTATTTGGTAAAACGCGGATAAAAAAGTCATATTTCAGTTTAAATATTGTCATGTAGCTTTTTCCAATAATTTGCAAATTTCTCTATTCTCTTATCTGTTAACTATACAAGATGAACATTAGCATATTACTTTAATAGCCAACAAGAATTGCATCTAAGGTCTAAATCATTGTTATCCTCGCGTAGTAAAAGCTTTGCTTTAACTCCAGCCCCCCCCCCCCTCATGCATATACAAAGGACCTACAACCACGTCAATTATGGCATAATTGGCTAGAGCAATTACATAACAATGTCAATGTCATATGATCGCTGCCTATCTAAAGGACCTTCGTTCTATCACACATCATCTGTTGTCCACACAGTAAAGGCTCTGCACAAGGAAGCATAATGATATTAATTCAAGATTCCCTCCCACCCTATTTTATTAATATCCTAGATAGCATTCTATTTCGATTAACTAAAGCTATCTTGCTAGCAAATACAAATCGTTTTGGCATGTATTCAATAAACCAACATGTATTCGGTAAATTTACTATGTAAATTTGTTTTGCTATCAACTAATTTTGCATTAGTGATTTCACATTAGTCAATTTTACTCGTATTATCCAATATTAAATGAACTATGCTTACTCAGTTAAGTCAACTACATAACGGTTTATGTCCGCGTATGGTTTGTACCATTTTATGTTAACCTAAAAAATAGCATTCCAAAACTATTATAACCTTCTTTTGCACAATGAAAGCTTTGAATAAAGAAGCTACAATATCAAAAAGCATACGTTTGAAAATAAAATCGCAAAAGGTTACAATTGTAAATGGTTTAGACATTAGCAATTCTAAAATTGAACATTGTAACTATAATTAACATTGCAACTGACGTGTGTTTATCAAAGTTTGCAAATGTGGTGTATGCAAAGCTCTTTATGTTTAGGTATTTGTTTGTGCATTTTAACATTGATTTCAGGGACAATTGACAATGTTGGAAGCATTTATAAATGAAACAAAATATCAATATATGCCACAAATTATAATATATATATATATATATATATATATTATATATATATATATATTATAACAACTTAACATAAGTTTCAGGATCCAGAAATTTTTTACCATCATCACATTACCACAAAATTATTTTGCTCCAAACATCATAAAAAAACTAACACTAAATAGTACTCTACAAGCCACAACTCAAGAAAACTCTCCATGTTGCACCTTCATGTAAGCACAACATAATGGGTCTCAAACTATTTACTTGAGAATTGGCCTAGGAAATAGACTCAATCTGCGATGCAAAGAATGGAAGCAGTACCATTCACATAAGCACCATTTGGTCTCCAACCTAATATCTAACTTGTAAATTGTAATTTCCCCACATATCCTTCGTCTATGACTAACTTCTCTCACTAGTCACATGTAGATATAAGCTACTCATTAGTAGCACTAACAACACCATCAACACCTCCAATTAGCTTAAGTTATGATAATACAATTTGATTGCTGAACAACTCTCTCAATTTTCCTTATGCATACTTATATGCTTCCGCATATCCATCCTTCCAATATTAACATTGTATTGACAAAAGAGATTTAGTTGATCGAAATATAACGAGTTTTAGGATATTAATATAATATTATGCTCATATTGATTTCTAAAGCGTCTTAAATGGGGCAATCATTGCTAGTGTTGATGTTTTCATTGTGCATAGTGTTGAGATGAAGTCAAAGGTTTTATTGAGCAGTGGCACTATCTATAATAATGAAAATGTCAATGTTAATGTTCTAAAAGCATTTTTGACAAATCAACGCTCATCATTGCCCATTTTATGCATCTCTAATATGTCTTAACATTTTTTTATGTGGAATCGGAAAACCAATATTGAGCAAATACTCATCAATATTAATGATATTAGTAAATTTGTGTGGATTATCCCTCTGTACATGTACGAAGAAAGCTTTCATTATGCGGAATATGGAAATATGAGAGAAGCACGATACAATAGAGCCAGAAAGTGTGAGTGAAAAGTGGGGAGTGCGAAGTGTGAAGCTTTTCTGATTGTGCAAATTTCTCTCTGCACTAGTGACAAAAAGTTTTGCATCCTCATATAAATTTTCATTGTTGTAAACTTTTTTGATACATTTATTTTCGGCAAAGTAATTATTGTGAATATAGGTAATTTTTGCATGTTTCAAAGACGTTAAGCTATTTGCAAATATGTTCTGAACAACACTTTTATGCTAATCGATAATGGTTAACCAAATTTACATTTTAGTATATGTGTTTGGGGCGAGAAATGGGGCTTAACAAATCTCTAATGAATATTATTATGTTTCCTTGTGCAAAGCTTTTTTTGTGCCTAGGAAGGTGTATGTACATGATAATGATCGTGTGGAAAAGGATTATTTGCGAAAGAACCTTTACATTATGTGTTTGAAAACTTCGCACACATTTCCCGATGACGCAAATTGATGCCTTGTTTAGTGATACACTTTAATGTCAATAAAACAATTTTCTAAGGGATTTCATTACAAGATTAAATGTGAGCCTTTTTTTTTTTATTTTTTTATTTTTTATTTTTATTTTTTATTTTTTATTTTTTTTTTTTTTTTTTTTTTTTTTTTTTTTTATTTTTTATTTTTCAGCTAATTGATGCATAATCAACCCATTGTATACCTATCAAAGCAAATTGCAAAAGCAATAGCTGATGCTACGTATGGAACATTAACATAACCATGGAATCATTTTGTGTTAGAGCTAAATCATTGTGTTTGCACATAATATTTCTATATCATTGTATTGATTTCTTGTATAACAATGCACATTATCACAATGAATTCGTATTTATTTTATTTCGTAAATTCCTGCTACTTAGTACGCATATATCGACAATATTAAAGCAATGATGGTTCGCAAAATAAAAGAACAAAATATTTTTTGACTTTCGAGATTTATTTTTACATCTACCATTAAAATTCACTTTAATATTTTCAATATTTATTGATTGAAAGTGTTAAATGTGTCGATAAATCTATAAATCAGCTTTGAATCTAGTAACATATAAGAAAAATGGCAGTAAGAACTACTAGTATAGACTATTAATTCATCATTGGTAGCAGTATCTAGTGAAAACCTTTGTTAGAAATCATGGGAAAATGTGTACGCAGCCAACTGGAATGCGTTATGACAATTAACTTTCTACTGTGATCTTGAAAATATGTATCATATTGTTCGTAAAGCAAGTTGTGTTCATTGTTTTTCTTAATCCAATATCAAAATAAAACAAATTGACAATGATTTAGTGGTGGGGGGAAACTCAGTCACCAAATCAATTCATGGTAGAAGTAGTTGAGCACGTCTGTGCAAAATACCTATTTGCCATTGTTTACAGTTATTGTTGGCAGTGTCAAAGCTAATTGTCATAATCACAAATAATTCATACTTATTTTGGGCATTTTGTAAACATGCTACGTTTTGGACTTTTTGACCGGATCCAACGATTTTTTTTTATAGCCAAATCATATTCTTTGTTGTTTAAAATGAACTTTTGACTACTTATATGGATTTAGCAGCTTCAAAAACTCTTGAGACACTTGGATTATGGAGAATTTTCAACCCAAACTCGTGAATTCAAGAAATCCTTGCCAACTTTTGAGCAAATTAAATTGAACAATGTATCGGAAAACCTTCCAAAACGTATCACAGGTAGACTACAACCTTATTTTGTATCTCAAATTTCTATTTCTAATTACATGTATTCAAATGATATTAAAACAAGAGAAAAATGTGAAGTGAGTGGACATGATGGTTTTGGAATATTGAAATTTATTTCCATTACTTCCCGTAAATGTTGGCTTTGTTATTTTCAATTTCTATTTATTGAGTGTCGTATGTAGTAGTTTCCGCACAAGAAATAGCAACAATTGGTAATTGGGACTGGAGCAAAAAATTGCGAACTTAGGAAAGATTGAGAGTGAAAATAAGTACTAGATAAATGAAACAATTTATTTTCACTTATACAATCAACCAAGTGGTATCTAAATCTGCCAACAGAAGAGAAAAGAAACAAGGGCATTTGTAATAGTGAATTGACTAATACAATAATGAACAAGTGTTTGAAATTGTGCGAAGTTTTGAATTTCCACGACCCTGGTGTGTAGGATAGAATCTTAAATCTCTGACGCTACCAAACCAAGAATCTCAACAAAGCTACTTTGCACAACGGAACAATATAATGCAGTAAATCAATCACGTGCACAATAGTAACAATAATAATAATATATGTAACACAACTTCGTTATATTATCAACATATAATACAATAGTCTAGGGCTCCCATACAAGGGATAATTGCCATCAAATATCCACAAGTACAAGAATACAAGATACAATGACAATATCGTTGCTCTAGTGCACAATCACAACTTCTATGTCGTATCTCATCCTTTCGGTCCTTCGCTTCTAATCTTGTAGAAATCACAATATAAACATGAGACAAGATTCAATCATATATGCTCAGAGATTTATTTAAGGGGAAAGAAACTGCTCAAAACCCCTTCCTATTTGTATTGCATTAGTCAAAAAAAAGAAGAAGAGAAGAAATACAATGCTTGTTCAAGCCTGAAATGTTCAAAACCCCTTCCTATTTGTATTGCATTAGTCATAAGAAATAAATAAATAAATAAGTAAATAAATACAATGCTTGTTCAAGCCTAAAAAATCTATGCATAAGTATAATCTATCTCACTGCCTCACAAGTTGACTCTGGCCAATACTTAATCAATTATGTTGCCTACCAAGCTGTTATTTCCTTGCAATGTTTCTCAAGGAATTAGCCCCCTATTAATTAGGGAAATCCCCATCCTAAATTGTGCAATCCCTATGGCCCCTTCTCTGACTGCATGCACCACCTGTACAACTTGAAAAATTATACAACTGATAGTACACTACTCTTGAACTCCAATCTCAACTGCTTAACTCGAATTTCATGCATGCATGAGTTAATTATGGCTAATTTATCAATTACTTGGTTGAACACTGAAGTTTCGCCCCACTGCTAGACCTCCAACAATTGGAACTAGTTTAACTTACATTAACTCAGTTTATCTAAATTAAATTATTACAACTAAAATTAAACTCAACCTAGGCTCTTAAAATTTAAGAACCACTCTACATGACTCAAGTTAGGCCCTCAACTTGAATTAATTGAGCTAACTAGGTGAAATTAACTTAGTTAACTCATTATTGTTGTCTTGTGATGTGGAATTATAATTTTCTCCTAATTTAGTTCAAGGGAAAATCAAATTAGGATTTTCTTGTTGCCATTTTCAACACTCCCTCTCAACAAGAAAGGGATTATCAGATACCCCAACCCTACCTCTATCGAAATCAAATTTTCCTCTTGACAATGCCCGTGTCAAAATATTTGCATCATGTTCCTCTGTAGGAATGTATTCCAACAACATGATCTGCCTCTACACACAATCTCGTAGATGGTGATGCCAAATGTCGATATGCTTTGATCAATCATGAAAAACTAGATTTTCAGAGAGTTTGATACAACTTTGATTGTCACAGTGAATCACGATGGGATCCATCATCTGACCAAATAACCCAACAATAATCTTCCTTATCCAGATAGCTTCACAAGTTGCTTAACTAGCAACCATGTACTCTGCTTCTACTTAACTAAGTGCGACTAGTCTCTGCTTCATACTGTACCAAGAAACTGTTGTTGGCCCAATATTGAAGACTCCTCCTAAAGTGCTCTTCCAATCTCATGGACCACTCGCCCAATCTACGGTTGTGGAGCCTTGAATCTTCACTCACTTTATCTGTTTGTACCAAAGACCATACTAAATAGTGCCTTTGAGGTATCTCAACACATGTTTGGTTTGTGTTAGCCATTGCTTGACTAAGTTGGTTAACTCCATAACACATGTTTGGTCGTGTGTTCACCAAATACAAAAGTGAACCCACAAGTTGCATGTAAATAGTGGCCTCCACCTCCTCTCTTGAAGTGGCATCCTCTTTCCTCCAAATTCTTGCTAGAGGAGTGTCCATGGGTTTGATACTCTCCATACACAACTTCCTTAGCATCTCATGGCATACTTTCCTTGAGAGATAAACATTTCCCCATCCCCTTTCCATACTTCCAGACCGAGGAAATAATGCATAAGTGCCATGTCCTTCGCCTCAAATTCTCTTGCAAGATCCTCTTTCCAAGACTTGATCAAATTCTCATCACTGGTTAAAATTAAATCATCGACATATAATACTATAATCAATAATTTACCATCAACAACAATCTGGTAAAGGTTTGCATCTACTTCACTTTTGGCAAAGTGTAACCTACTCAAATAACAGTCAATCTTGGTGTAACAAGCACGAGGTGCTTGTTACAATCCATATAATGCTTGCTTGAGTCTGCACACATGTGAATCTCTGTCGAAGGTCTCAAATTCTTCCGATTTTTCAATGTACACCTCTTCTTAAATCACTCCATTAAGGATGGTTGTCTTCACATCCATTTGATGGATCTTCCATCTCATTTATGCCACAAGTGTTAGAATTGATTTGATAGAAGAGTACCTTGATACTGGAGCAAAGGTCTCCTTGTAATCAATTCCCTCCACCTGAGAGAACCCCTTGGCCACAAATCTAGCCTTGTTTTTCTCGATGCTTTCGCCTGTTGCTTTCTTCACCTTGTAGATCTACCTCAAACCTACCAGTCAATTGTTCTCTGGTCTTGGGAAAACTTCCTAAACATTGTTTTTTATTATGGAATCATATTCCTCTAACATGGCATCAACCCATACTGGCTTCTGCATTGATTCCTCGAGTGAGGATGGTTTTGTCTCAATTAGCTCACTCATCAGAGCCATGTACCAAGTGTATCGATTTGGTGGCCTCCTTTGCTTGCGTTGTGATGTGGGCGCTCCCACATTCTCTCTAGCATCATGCAATTATTTGTCAGCTTCCCTGGTGTGCTCCCTTCAATCTTTGGATGTCTCTACATGATGGGTGCTTCCACTCTCTACTCCTCTGCTTGTGGCTACTCCACAACATTCTAAGGTTCTTCCTTTGGAGCCAAAAGCTCCTCATCTGCATGCAACTAAAACTCTCTCTCAAGGGAACATCTCATGGCCTTCTCTTCATCAAAATTCACATATCTACGAACAACTATCATCCTGTGAGATGGCAGGTATACCTGATAGTTGTGAGGTGTATCAGTGTACCCCAAAATATGTGCAACTTAGCTGTCGTGTCTAAATTTTTCCTTGCATCCTTGGAAACATGACAATAGACTGATGAACCAAAGATCCTAAAGTGGAACACATCTGGTTTCTTCCCTAAAAACTTCTTCTGGTGTACTCATCTCGAGAATCCAATGAGGACTCCTATTCTGCACATATACAATTTTGTTGCATGCTTCAACCCACAAGTGCAACGGCAGGCCTTGATCATGCAACATCACCTGTGCAATTCCCACAATAATTTTCTTCTTCCTCTTAGCCACCCCATTCTATTGTGGGTTAGGGGGTGTTATTAACTCCCATCGAATTCCTTCTTTTGCACATAAGTTCTTGAACTCATTCGATACATATTATCCACCTTTATCGTTCATGAGAGTCTTCACTTTCCTGCTAGTGTCTTTCTCAACAAGTCCTTTAAATTCACGAAATTTGGAGAACGTCTGGTCTTACTTCTGCATGAAGAAAATCCAACACTTACGTGAGAAATCATCTACAAATATAACATAATACTCGTGCTTGGCAGTGGAGGTTCTTGAGAGAGGTCCACACACATTTGAGTGAACTCTTTCAAGGACTACTTGCATTCTACTACCCTTATTATGAAGGGTGGCTTTAGTGTACTTCCCTAGTGTACACCCTTTGTATGTATCTCACTTCTCTAGTGCACCCTTGGGAAGTCCTGCAGAAATATGTTGCATGATATTCAAGGCTCCATGGTGAAAATGGCCAAGTTTCCTATGCCATAATTCACCGATGTCTCGGCTCTACACCTTCTCTGCTTTCATGCTCAAAGTAGCACAATATTCTACATTCAATTTGTAGAGGTTCTTCACCCAAACCCCGATCCACGTCACTTGTCCCATGGTGATATGTCTAAGGAAAGCCTTTCCTTTTCTAAATATCACCTCGTAGCCACGATATTCCAACATAACAATTGAAACTAAATTCTTTTTCAAACGTGGAACATACATGGTATCTTTTAATGTGAGAGGAGAACCAGGCTCCCTTTAAAAAGTAATTGTACCGATACCAATCACGCTATACCTTCCATCATCTCCCATTTTGATGTGCATATGGAGGTCCTTCTCCTCCAACTCACTGAAATATTCTTTGTTTCCTATCATATGGAATGAGGCTCCACTATCCAAATGCCACACACTACCCATCATCAATGTCACCACACATGCAATGAGTGTGAAATCCAACTCGAATTGTGAAGCTAGAGCTTCACTTCCTACTCCTCCTGATTGCTTCTTGCCAACCTTCTTGTGCAGACACTTCGTGGCATAGCATCCTAGCTCATGACAGTGAAAACATTTAATCTTCGATAAGTCTTTCTTCTTGCCCACTTGACCATAATCTCCTTTGGATTGTAATTTCTTCCCTTTCCCTTTCTTTGCCTTTCCATCCAAAGCACAATTCTCCTCATCCTTCAACCTTGGATGGAGTTCCATCTATGTTGCTTTGCTTGATCTCTTCTTGCACGAGATCAGACCATAACCGCTCCCAGCTTGATAGTTCGTCTCTACCATTCATGAAATCTTGATAATTGTGCCAGCTCTTGGGAAGACCCAATAGAGCTAGAGCTACCATATATTCTTTTGGAATAGTAATATTGACCCTACCAAGTTCATCATGAAACTGTGCTAATTTTCTTAGGTAATGTAGAATTGATTCAACCTTTTGCATTTTGATGCTACAAAGTTTGTCCTTTAGTGCCAAGTTCCTATGGTCGCTATTGTTCTCAAACAAGTTGGTCAGTATTTTCCACATCACAAATGGAGTTTCTTTCCTGTGGAGATTTGAGACAATATGATCTCGAACTCCCTCCAATATGATCCGTGTCACTTTAGCTACATCCTTCTTCCACTTAGCGAGATTATGGGCATCAACTACTGGGGGTTTAACTACAACTGTCTTGATATAATCTAGTAGCTTGTTATCATCTAATACCACCTCCATACGGATCTTCCATGCCACAAAATTTCTGGTTCCTTCCAGAGCATACTTTAGCCTGAATCTTGTGGAAGTCATATTCTCAGTCCTGGAGAAAACCTGGAACACTAATCTTGTAATTCGAACCTCCTTCACAGAATTCGAATTTTCTTCTCTTCTATTTTGATTCCTTCTCTGATACCATGTAGAAATTCCTTGTAGATTCATACTGCTCATGTAATATGCTAAAACAAAAGACATGAATCTACTCTACTCATCAGCAGAAACAATTAATCATCGAGAAATCACAACATAAACATGAGACAAGATTGAATCACATATGCTAAGAGATTTATCTAAGGGGAAAGCAACTGCTCAAAACCCGTTCCTATATGTATTGCATTAGTCATAAAATTGAGAAGAAATGCAATGCTGAATCAAGCTTGAATAATCTATGCATAAGTATAATCTATCTCACTGCCTCACAAGCTAACCATGGCCAAAACTTAGCCAGTTCTGCTGAATGCCAAGATCCTATTTCCTTGCACTATTTCTCAAGGAATTAACCCCCTATTAATTAGGGAAATCTCATCCTGAATTAGAAATCCCTATAGGCCCTTCTTTCACTGCATGCACCACTTGTACAACTCGAAAAATTATACAATCGATAATACACTGCCCTTGAACTCCAATATTAACTGGGTAACTTGAATTTCATGTATGCATGAGTTAATTATGTCTGATTTATTAGTTAACTAGTTGAACACTTAAGCTGCACCCCATGACTAGACCCCCTACTAGTTCCTCCAACATTTGGAACTATTTTAACTGTCATTAATTTAGTTTAATTGAATGAAATTATTACAGTGCAAATTAAACTCAACCTAGGCTCCTAAAATTTAGGAACCACTCTAAATGACTCAAGTTAGGCCCTCAAATCGAATTAACTGAGCCAAAAAAGTGAAATTTACTTAGCTAACTCATTCTTGTTGTCTCATGACTTAGAATTACAATTTTCTCCTAATTTAATTCAAGGGAAAATTAAATCAGGATTTTCTTGTTGCCATTTTCAACAGATCTTCTCTCTCGATGCCCCTTAGTCCATCAAGAAACAACACATAGAAACTCCAGGAAGGCTACCACCTATCACTGCCACAAGTCACTTCTGCTACAATGAACACATGCTCATTAATATGCTCCTTTAGGTTGGCCAATACTTGAGCACCAATCTGCCTTCTTAGTAGCACCTTTGTCCATCAAAGATCTATACATAGGCTCAAATATTCACCCAACACACAACTATCAATGTACTTCTTTTCCATTTGTTTAAGGCCACTTTTGACACCAACAGGTTGCCCTTCAACAATCCAAAGGTGCCCAATACAACTATCAAAACACACTGTAGAATCTGCTCCTAAGAAAGGGCTTCCAACCACCCTAGTTAGCCCTCTTCCACTTAGCTTCCACAGGCTACACAACCTACCGTCCAACTAGCATCTACTTAACACAAATATACTATTCAAACACATACTTGCTTCTCCTTTTATGGACTGATATACTGTCATTGTTGCTGCTTGGTTAGGGCAACTGTCAGCCCTCTCAAAACTGTTCAAAAAACCTTCTCTTAGCTGTGACTTGCCTCCACATAAGGTCTGCCCTTATACACGAAATTTTGGGCTATTTTCCAGCCCTTAAACTAGCATTTGGTCCCTTCTTTTCCTAAGTTAAGGGACTCAACCCTCCATATTCCAAAACAACTTTGTGACTCCACCTTTAGAGGCTTGTTCACACCTAAATCACATAATAACCAGCCCAAAACTCTTTCTAGCAATGTGGTTGCCTTCCATACCTGCAATACCCACACAATGGACCTCAAACAACCCTCTTGTAATGTGGCCTAGCTCCCAGATCTCTACGGCCTCCTCACAGTCACAAAATGAACCCAAAATCACATCCCTTTCTTCTTCGTGAGGTTTGCTCCTGACTTGCGGCTTCCTCAGAGGTGTATCACACATGAGATATGCACATTTGGATGAGTAAAATGACTATCCACAACCTTATGTTTATATCAAACATAAGGGCTCCTAAATGACATGTCTTTTGGCACATTCACTCTCAAGGCTACATGACTTATGTTCCAAAACCCATTCTTAAAATTCAAAAATTCATAACTCATCGGAGACAACTAAAAATTTGATGATTTTCATTGTGTTGGATTCGCCTCAATGTCATCCATCATCTCCATCCATCACATATCTAAAATGCCTCATGGTTTTGGCCCAACTCCTTTGGGTACAAAACCCCAACCTTAGGTTCCAAGCCCACAATGACCAATTGTGGTGCTCCAACCTCCAAACCTAAACCTTAGGGCTTGGAGTACCTCCCAAGCTATAAAAAATAAACACTCCCTCTTAGCGAGGGAGTACTTCCAAGATTAGGAAGTAGCTCATCATCATCATCACTACTTGCAACACTCACCCAACTCCTGGCACTCACAACTGCAGTAATCCATATAGTGTGAACTATGCCTCTCTCGGAAGTGTCATTGTCACTGGAAGCATCCCACTTCTTCTTCTTTTCCTGAAATGTCTTCCACTCTCACCATGATTCCTTCTTGGTAGCTCTAGGAGCACCCTTCCTCCCTACTGACCACACACTCTTCTTGGGTTGCAAAGTCTCCCTCTAAGATTGCAAACTCCCTCTAGAACTCGACTCTTTCTGAGCGTCTAGAACCTGGATCTTCTTCTTTGGAGCCTGTACCTGCCCCTATGAATCATACACCTACACCTACTTCTCTAGAACTTGCACCTCATACTCCTGCTTCTTCTTCTCATGATCCATAGGCTTGCTCGTAAACCTGTATAAACCAAACTCTCTAACTCTAATCACAATACTTGCAAAGTTAGAGCCTCTAAGCCTGAGTCTCACCTTCCCATTCTGTAATAAGACCTCAAACCCTTTAGTCTTGATCATTGAGACAAATATCATGCTATATCTTTGTCTTGGTACAAATAATACATCTTGGACCTTCATCACCCGTGCTAACTCCATTTTGAATGACACAACTCTCAATCCTCAGATCTCCTTTTGACTCTTGTCACCCAACACCATGTGCAACTTTGAGTCCCACTCAACTAGAGTCTTGAATACCTCCTATGATCCTTTCATATGTTTCGATGCGCACTGTCCATGTACCATGCATCCTCATTGACGGTACCCTGTGAGAAATGAGATATCATGGAAAAGTCCTCCTCCTCCAAGATCTTGGTGAGAGCATCTATTTCAACAAAAGTGGCAACATCGACGACCTACTTCCCTTTCTTCTTTTCGTCATCTCCCATCTTCTTCTTCATTGTACATCTCGACGAAAAATAACCCATCTTGCCACAGTTGAAACACTTGATTTTACTCAAGTCCTTCTTTTGCTTACCGTTCATTTGTGTTGTAATTGCCACATCATCATCTGAAGCCCTCTTCTTTGGATGAAGATCCCTGTCTCGCAACTCTTCCTTAATGAAATCATCCCACAACCTATTCCAGTCTAACAACTTCTATCTGGCAATTATCCCCTTGAAGAAGGGCTTCCATTCCTTGATGAACCCTTTCAAAGCAATCCTCAACATATCAGAATCTGAAATAGTCACACCGATGGAAGCAAGCTCATCTTTTATCTCAGACAACCTCGTTAAATACAAAGTCACTCCTTCACCATGTATCATATTGCTGGACTTCAACTTATCCTCCAATACCAGTACCTGGTTCTCATTCTTATTCTAGAACAAATATTGAAGAGCCATGCACATCTCATGTGCAGTGTTCTTCCTGGACAAACGAGGTATTATATGATCCTTCACACCATCTAGGATGATCAATCTTGCCCTCATATCCAATTCTTCGTAAATTTACATATGTAGGTTCTAACCCTGTACATATATTACATGTATATGTATTCTAAAAATAGAAAATAAACAATGGCAAGAACATAAAACATAAAACATATATACATAGAGATTTATCTTTGGATCCCAAAACCGGGACTATCAGATTGATTTTTTCATTATGTTCCTTTCAATGTTACAATACACATATATACATTTTGAAGCATTCATAAACCCCAATCCATTAACCTTGAATTAGAACATAACCGTAGTTCCCTTGACCAGATCTACATAATACCATGGGAAAAAAACCATCATGCCTAAAACCATGTGTTAAACCCATGCAAAAAACCATAGGTAGGTCTGCCCACCTAATATAGGGTCCAAAAAAAATTTTGCGGGGTGCTTGCCTTAACCCCATAAAGGGGGGCTACTGCCCACTTGAAAAACCCTGATAGGGGGAGATGTGCCCCCCCTGTGACCCCCCTATTGCACTTGACTCAATGAACAAGGGTGGATAACACCACCCTTGAAACCCCCCACAAATGTGACTAGTTGTGGAAATAATATACACCAAACACCATCTCCTTAGGGTTGGTTGGCTTCGTGATCTCTTTCTTGGAAAAATCCCAAATCTTGTTGACTTGCAATACCAGCTTGATCCTTTCCTTCCAAGGACTATAGTTGGAAAACCCTTCCAACATGTCCTCATACCAAAGACCAACTTGCAACTTCAACATTGTAGTGAGCCCTAAAATGTGACCAACTCCCTCTTAAGTTTTACTATGTTGTGCACTCTTTGATTCAATGTCTTCCAAAGTAGCTCAAACACACCTTGATACCATGTTGAATTTCCATGACCCTGGTGTCTAGGATAGAATCTTAAATCTCTAACACTACCAAACCAAGAATCTCAACAAAGCTACTTTTCACATCGGAACAATTTAATGTAGTAAATAAATCACGTGCACAATAGGAACAATAACAAAAATATATGTAACGCAACTTCGTTATATTATCAACATATAATACAATAGTCTAGGGCTCCCATACAAGGGATAATGGCCCTCAAATATCCACAAGTACAAGAATACAAGATACAGTGTCAATCTCGCTACTCTAGTGCACAATCACAACCTCTATGTTGAATCTCATCCTGTGAGTCCTATGCTTCAGATATGCTCTCTAGTTTCCCTTATTCCATCAAGAAACAACACTCTAAGACTCTATGAGGGCTTCATGTTATCACTGTTGCAAGTCACTTCTACTACAGTGAACACAAGCTCATTAATCTGCTCCTCTAGGATGGCCAATACATGAGCACCAATATTCCTTCTTAGTAGCTTCCTTCATATATCAAAGAGAAACACACAGGCTCAAATATTCACCCAACACACAACTATCAACTTCCTTCTTGTCCACCTGTTCAAGGGCTACTTTGGACACCAATATGTTTCCCTCCAACAATCCAAAGGTGCCCAATACAACTGTCAAAACTCATTATAGAATCTGCTCCTAGGAAAGGGATTCTAACTGTTATCACTCAAAATTTTCCTTAGAAGTTATTAGAAGAAGGGAAAGACCGAGGTAACCACAAACCAATATTTTAAGTATAGGCTCTAGCCAACCTCTGACTTAGAGAGGGCTCTCTCTATATGATTTAACTATGTTTGCTGGGATTTTAGGCTAGTTCTTAAAGTTCAGAGGGTTTTGCATTTGTATTGAATGTTGGATGGTGGAATCCTTAAAACAGATTGATAGAATGAAGTCTCTGGACCATTGGGCTATGGAGTCAAAGAAGGGCAGCTGAACTGGAATTAGCTCATTAAAGGGAGTTTTCAAAGGGCAAGCTAGCAAAGTGAAGTACAGGCCTTTAGGTCGAATGGGTGAAATGATCTTAACCAGGGTGAGAGGGCACTTAAGAATCCTCAAACCGGGATTAAAATGAGGAACAGAGGATAATCTTGAGCAAAGGGCAATTAAGAATCCTTTACTATAGATCAGAGGAAAACTACCTAGAGTAAGGAGCAACTAAGAATTCCTTAATTTAGATAATTTGCAAAAAACATTAAAATGCATAATAGTTATAACAGAGTGCAATAAAACAAATTCTGAGATATCATTCCATATTATAGCATTTAGATTTTAGATACATTAAAGATTATGGAAAACTTTAAAAGAAAGACAACAATCAAAAGGGAAAGTACTTGTTTGTATTTCGCACTACATATGAATCTAGTGAAATGTCTTGACTTTATTCATTAATCCAGCTTGTTGGTCCAAACAGTGATACAATACCTTACAATCTTTGATCAAGAAAATCTATAGAAATGTCTAAGAATCCACCCTACATACTTTGAATTGTGAAGTATTTATACAAAAAATTATTACAAAATATCTCAAAACAAACTTGAGATTTATTCTAGGAAATATAAATATCTTCTTGCAAGAAGATAGAGACAGATAATGAACTGTTTCATGCTGTCCCTTTTATTATGGTTGTGCTGGCCTTTATCATTGAAGTGTAACCTCTTATGTTGGCTTGTTGTGGTAGTGTTTCATGCTGGATTCTTCTTTAACTTTTACCTTTTAGCTGATACTCTTTGACCCTGATGTGTTGTTTTCACCTATTTACCTGGTTGTTCTGTTTTTACTGTGCAATAACTTTTTGCTTGTAGATTTATCATAGTAAATCAATCATTGTCTCCAACCATTCTGCATTAGGTAACTTTACATTCATCATTCTTCTATAGATTTCGTTAGCTTCAATATATTTGGCAAAATTGGGCTTGGTGAGGAATACATGTTTTATCTCATGCTCAAGGAAAAATAAGTTCTCAAATGTGTTGTACAACACTTTTCTTGTTGGTAGGGCATTTATGGATGAAGTGCTTGCTTGTTCCTTGCCAACTGTTTGAGTCTGGTATCATAGTCCAACTGTGTCATGAGTTTGTCATTGATAACCATACGACTAGGCAGACCTTTCTCCCTCAAAATCTAGAATTTAGCCATGAACCTATCAATGACTACCTGCATATTGTGGCACTTTTCTTCTAAATTAAGCATAAGGTTCCATTTGAAGTGGACCTTCCTTATTTATAAAATGGTCGCAGTCCTATCTTCTATATTTAGCTCATGGAGCTCATATCTATTCTTGCTATTGAGGAAGTGGATGAGTCTATTGGCATCCTCTAGCTTATCTCCCAACTCCTCCTTCACTTTCTAGATAGCTTCTATAGTTATCTTTACTAACTTTGTTGTTAAAAAATAACTTGAATTGAGGGCCAAATACCCTTGACGGAGTCAATGATATTAGCCCACAACATTTCCTTGGTTTTCCCTAGAGGTTTCTCCAATGTCAAGTCTTTCTCTAATATTTTAATCCTTTCACTCATCCTTTGGGCTTTTTGTGCTTCTTCATTTTGTTTAAGTTGGGTAAGTTTGTAGTCAATTTCCAAACTTGCCACCTTTTCTCTTAGCCTCTTCATTTCTATAGCCTGGATAGACATCTATTCCATTTCTTTGACTAGTTCTGCTGCTTTCTCTCTTGATGCACCTACTGCTGATGTAGGTTTTGTTGTTGTTCGCAAGGCTGTTGCAAGTGGAGTTATAGGTGCCAAAGATGCTGCTAGTGTGGATGGCACTGCTATGGAGATTGTAGGGATAATATTTGTTGAAGAAGTGGCCACATCTACTTGTTTTAATTGGATTAAAGCATCCAATTCCTTTTCTGTCTCTTTTAGTTGATCATTCAGCTTTAAGACTAAGTCCATTAGTTCTTCATGCCCTTGCTAGGCTTCCAGGACTTCCAATGTTTGTGGATGTTGTAGCTGAGGTATTTTTAGCTGTTTCTTCAATGCAGCAATATCATCGTTCTTCTTTTTAATAAGCTGTTTTGTGGCTTTTATATCCTTGGGATCGTGTCCCAATTCAATCACTAAGTCCTCTAAGGACTTGATCCTGGTATCCTTGGCCTGTGAGTAGGCCTTCTCTAATTGAAATTGGGCTGAAATGTTATTTAAAGAATTTCGTAGCTGATGAGTAGCTATGGCTTTACCTGTTAGGGTGGAGTATATCATTTCTCCAGCCTATTTGTGCTGTTAAATATGGTCTATGGAATGAATACCCCTTGCTAACACTTCGAAGTCTACCTTTTTAAAATTAGATGCTGTCTTTGGTTGCTGAGCTGTAGGTTTCATGAATGACATCTATAGCTTTCCCTCTTTAATGTCAAAGGCTGATATTAGCCTTTTTTGATTGGTGGGAGTCAACTTCAGGTACTGAGCATCAGTTCGGGCCTTACGCCTCTCATTTCTTGCTTTGATTTCCTTGTATCTTTCCTTGATGTCCTGGTCCCTGTCAGCAGGCCTACTGAATGAAGTGACTTCCACACTAAGCTGCCTTTCCAACATTTGAGTTTGTGATGTGGAAGGTTCTTGAATGCTTTCAGATGGAGTGGTAGGCTTGCTTCTGTTTCCTTTTGTGTTTGTGACCTCAGCGGAGCCCTCTGTATCCTCCTGTTCAAAGACAGTATTCATTTTCTGCCTTTTTGCTTGGCTTGTTTCTGGTTGAGCATATGATATTTCTCTTGTTGATGTAGTGGCCTCCTCCCTACTTCTCTTTAGGTTCTTCTCCTCATTTTAAGGAGTCTACATAACTAGAGGGGTACTCATGATTGTCTGTGGTTGGTCTGATTGCTCTGATACCTACAGGAAAGAACCCTCATCAAGTTGTCTTTCTAGATCAATGAGAGTATTCTCTATGTCTACCCTGGTGTTGTCTTGGTTCACTAGGGTACCTTCCACCCATTCTGTTTGGTTGGCATAGGCCTTTATTTCAGGTATGGGATGGTGAATGAAAGGTCCTAGCTTGACCTTTTGTCTCTTCTTGGTAATGAATTCCAAAGGGTCATATCTCCAAACAAAACTCCTTTGGAACTTCATTCTCTGTAGAATTAGGTTTGCTTCTTTGCTTGCCTCCCTAGAGTTGCATATGAAGGGGCCTAGTTGGTCTTTTATTTTGAAATTTGCCTTCTTCTTGGCATTGACGAATTTTACTTCATCTGCATTGATGATTTGTCTATAGTATTCTAATGCAAACAACCTCATTAGGAGGTATGTTGGTAGCTTGTATGGTGCCATCATGCAACCGTAGATTCTAATTTCTGTATGGTTTTGATAAAGGTACCAGTCACCCACTTTGGTCTACTTGGAAAGTTGGAGGACTCTTTTTATTTCTGGACTAATTCTAGGGGGAGGGCTTCCAGTCAACATGGCCATGACTGGGTGTACAAATAAATCAATGAAATCAGAATAAGAGTATGGAGACTGAGATTGGTGGACCAATGGGGTCCAAAAAATGACTGACCTGGGCTGACCCTTGGTGTCCAACTTCTGAAGGGTGAATGGGAACTTATCAGGTTGATAATATAAGAACATATGATATAAGACTGAGGAATACTTGAAAACTCTTTCATTGCTCATTCTGAGAAATTGTTCATGCATCCTATCAGCTATAAATTGGGCATAGTCATAAATGACAGTAGGAGGCTGTCTGAGAGTGTAGATGGACATGAAGGCAAGGATTAACTCATCAATGTATTCACTAGTGGTGTACTCCAAAACACACTATATCATGGCTACAATGTTCTGGCCCCATGGGGAAAAAATAGCGGCTACATATGGAGGTGAATCCTTAGGGATGTGTTTTTCTTCTCTGATGAAGGTTTGGAACAATTGGGCCAATTTTGCAGAACTAAGCTTGGGATACTGGTCCAACAGGTCTCCAATTGAGAGGGGAGTTAGGTTTGGCCCTGGTTGGAGCTGCAACATTTCATTTATGGACTCAGTTGTGATGGTGAACAAGACCTTCTGATCATGAGACATTATGGTTCTGTGGCTGGGGACGTAGCATGCATAACACATACGGACAATTTATGGAAATATGTGAACTTGGGGGAACTAGTACTTGGGCAAATTTGACTCCCACAAGCCAATTTCATCAGCATGGTTAAGGTATCTATCCCTACTTTAGCAATGTACTTTGAGCAGGGGCTCTATGGCAGTGGTATCTTTTATTTGGAAATCTTTATCAGCTAAAGGAAAGTGGTCTAGGTCTAAGTGAGGTGTAGAGATGGGCCTTACATCCATTGCAATTGGGCCAGCCTTACCCAGTTCTTGTGGTTTTGAGTGTGGGGCGCAATTCAGAGTTTTTAGGGAAACTACAGTTTTGCAGATGGTTATGCCTCAGAGTGTAAAAATCAAAGTAAATTTGATATTTTTCACTTAATTAACAGTGTTACGAGGGTGAATTTACTTGGAATTTGACAATGGAGTTGGTTTTCCATGATCAAATACCTGGAATTGGGCGAAATTGACTGTAAATGGTGGTTGATGGGGGCTGCAGAGGTCCGTATGGTTCTGGTATGGACTTATGAATGAGTTGGGTTGTCTACAGTGTCTGTGGAGCAATGACGGAGGTCTATGAGAAAATTTGCTATTTGCAAGGGTCGCAACGACTTTCTGAGTTCTCAAATGGCAAATGCGCGAAAATAGTGAAAAGAGGGGTAATTGGGCTTATATAGGAAAATCGTTTATTTTGGCGGGTTCATTAATTGATGGACAATGGGTAGTTTCTCGTTATATGGGAAGGTGGTTTAATGGGGGCATCACACCGCTTTTGAGAGGGAAGTGGTTTTCAGGAGAGGTCTCCTAATTCCATTCATCATTTGACACGTAGCAATGGGGGTCAGGAGGAAAATCGCCTTATTGGGCGGGCAAAGGACGGACGTTGGGTGTGACTGATATGAGCACGGGCCGTTGGATGAGGGGGAGGGGTGATCCATGATGGTCAGGAGATGGAGTTGCACGGTGATTTACACATAAAGTTTTCGGGGTGGGGGGGCATGGGTCTAATCACCGGCAATATAGGACTAAATTAACGCTTAATCTCATCGGGGCGCCTGAATACATGATTAAGGACTAAGGGCGGGATTTTAATATGTTTTGTGGGATATTGGGTAGTCATATAGTTTATAACTAAACTAAGGGGAGGGGTTATTTTATATAAAGGAGTTAAATATATACGGGCTAATGGGTTTTCGAGAATTTTATATATTTAATTAAAAAGTTAATATGAGGTGAAATGAGCGGAAGGGGTATTGTACTCAGGTATAGAAAATATTATATGCTTTCCATACATTTAGTACTTAGGATAAATGTGATTTGGTGGGTTTTTTGCATAAAATATGTTTATCATGGGGTTTCCTAGGCAGAAAGAATTTAACTTTAGGAAAAGGGGTTCTGTGAGGGGAATGAATGAATTGCAAGGGAATTTAACACCTTTCCTTCTTAAGTCATCAAGTCGAGGGTCCGGTCCCACCAGAAGTCAGAGAAATGCTCTGAGCCTTTTTTACTTAAAGAACTATAGGTATTAATGTTTTTATTATGAAAGGGAAATTAGTGAGTGTTTATAGGGGTTAAAATGAATGAGGGGATGTTAAGTAAATCAAATTGTGAACTAATGTTTTTTCTTTGTCCTCTACTTATGCATTTTTTGAAAATAGCGTTTAAGATAATGACATAAGTGCTTATGTATAATCACATGATATTTCTGCAACCTTTCTACTACTTACCCACTTACTCATCCTACCATTTTTTCTTCACTTTATTAGGGTGAATTTAGGCTAGCAAACCCTCATCAATCTTTTTCTTTTCTTTTGCAAAGTAAACTATCTAATTCTAACCTTATATCATCAAAGGGCTCAGATTAAGCTAATGAGCTCCCTTTATTTACTCTACCTATCTAATGATCTGTCAAGATTATATTGTTTGGTCAGATTTTATTCACTAAATATAAACATAAAATTCAAAGCTTGGTATAATCAATATTAAACAGTTTGATTACCATGGATTGTGGCATGAGTGACAAGCTGCACACAATCACTTAATGCGTAAAAGTAAATAGCAGTGGCATTTTGACTTGCACACTTTCATGGTCCCTTTTTGTCTTTTGGGGTTCATATATTTTTCATTTTTTGACCTTTTCATTCTTTTTGTCCTTTGATTATTCTTTTAGGACATACCCTCTTTACATTTTTAAATTTTTTTTTTTTAATATGGAAAACATTTGCAGAAAGCAAAGGTATGTACCATATTACAAGGCTTCACCCTAGTCATTCAAAATTATGACTCCTATTGGTATAGGAACCTAACACTAACCACCCTAGTTATCCCTCTTCCACTTGGATTCCATAGGTTACACAACCTACCATCCAACTAGCATCTACTCAACACAAATATAGCATTCAAACACATACTCATTGCTCCTTTTCTGGACTAACATACTGTTTTTGTTGTTGCCTGGTTAGGGCAACTGTCAGCCCTCTCAAAAGTGTCCAAATAACCTTCTCTTAGTTGTGACTTGC
The DNA here is from genome assembly GCA_000404065.3 of Pinus taeda. NCBI lineage: Eukaryota > Viridiplantae > Streptophyta > Pinopsida > Pinales > Pinaceae > Pinus > Pinus taeda. Next base: position 39,542 of record APFE030322520.1, read on the forward strand.
CTCCACATAAGGTCTTCCCTTATACACTAAATTTTGGGCTATTTTCTAGCCCTTAAGATAGCCTCTGCCCCCTTATTTTCCTAAGGTAAAACCCTCCTCTAGACTATTGTACAGCTATGCGACCCCTCCTTTAGGGGTTTGTTCACACATAAATCACATAAGAACTAGGTAAGAACTCTGTCTAGCAATGTGGCTCCCTTCCAGACCTATAATACCCACACAATGGACCTTAAACAACCCTCCTATAATGAGGCCTATCTCCTAGATATATATGGTCTCCTAACAGTCACAAAATGAACCCAAAATGATGACTCTTTCTTCTTCGTGAGGTCTGATCCTAACTTGCGGTTGCCTCAGAGGTATATCACACATGAGATAAGCACATTTGGATGAGTAAACTGACTTACCAACACCTTATATTTATATCAAACATAAGGACTCCCAAATTACATCTCTTTTGGCACATTCACTCTCAAGCCTACATGACTTATGTGCCAAAACCCCATCCTTAAACTTCAAAAATTCATAACTCATTGTAGACAACTCATAATTTGGTGATTTTTGTTGCTTTGGATTCTCCTAAACGTCCTCCATCGTCTCCACCCATCACATTTCTAAAATTCCTCATGGTTTTGGCCCAAATACTTTCGGTACAAAACCCCAACCTTGGGTTCCAATCCCACAATGACCAATTGTGGTGCTCCAACCTCCAAACATAGAACCCTAGGGTTTGGAGTACCTCCCAAGCTATCAAAAATCAACATGAAGCAAATACTTTCCTGGGCTCACAACAAGGCAAAGTCAACATTATTCAACAATTCATTTTATCATATGCTTAGGATCTTTCACATATTTGTCTCCAAGGTTTTTCTTCCTTTACACAACTATCTAGAAATTTCTATTTGTTATTCACACCTTTTGAACACAACAAATCCAACAAATATTTCAACACATGCAATAGTCACTCCATCTTATAAACTTTATCACATGCAATACACACTCTATTTTATCAATTTATTATTCCTTTCTCTTTTCCCTATGCTATTTGCATTTGATTTGGTAGTGATATAAGACAAATTGTATTTGACAACTTACCCTAATAACCTAAATTGCATCCAAACAAAGAACCATTGCAATTTTTGCATCTCATAATGTGCAAGCAAATAGTTTGTCTAAATCTTTATCTAATTCAAAATATGTCTACACAACATATAATTTATAAGACATGCTGAGAATCAAATATCAAGAATTGGTAATAGATGTTGAAAAAATTGCTCAAGAGACCAACATTAATAGGGAATAAAAACAAAGGAAAAACGCCTAAATCTTACACAACAATATCCAATTTCCACACTCGGTATTGGTGCAACCTCATCGTCGAGTCAAAGAAAGAGAAAAATATTGGTACTACGAAAATGGTTCATGGTGAGCTATCAGGTCATGAAGATGTTGAAGAGTCTCTTCGGAAATACTTTCCAGAAAAAGTGCATATGGTTCAAATAGCCAAATCCAAAATTTTTGTAAATAGAGAAAGCATTCAAGAAGATATAAATGTGGAAAATGACAACAATGCACTGCCTGACTGGGTTACTTCTTGTTTAGTAGAGAAACACAAGATAATGGAGCAAATTGCATAAGAGGACATTATTTTCGATGGATGTCTTGTGACATTGGAAAATGAAAAGTATGACAAAGCCACCAATTTGAGAATTGAAAAGGTGAAATTGAAAATTCAAAAAAGATTATTGGTGAAGAACAAATGGATATTGATCTGTATGACATTCACATGAAGAGGCTCATGATATTGCATCAATCTACCAGTGATGCAGTTGCCGAGTCTATTGAAAAACTGACTGCATAAAATCTAAGCCTGAAAAAGAGATTAAAATAACTAGAAGACATTCTAAATTTGGTTCCTCTGTTAATGACTCCACTGACAATACAATCACCTTCATTGTCAAGTTCTGCTACTACAACACCGCAAACATCTAACAAAGTTGTCAATCTACTTGATGTAGTGAAGTCACATATCATTAACAACATATGCCAAAGATTAGAAATTATTGATGATGCATGGCAAGCAATTTTCAATTTAACACGTTTGCAACAGGAAATTAGGACATTTGAGAGTTTGGTTATGTTACACAGTATTTTGTCACACCCCTTGTTCACTTCTTGTTCCATATCCCGAAGTGCCGAAATGTTGACAGTGTGAAGTACATCCATCATGATACACAAACAAAAACATCCCTGAAAAACCAAAGGAAAACTGCCTTGAGTCAATTCTAAAGAAGGTTAGCTAAAACCCTAAGTTTTAGGGCTAGCACATTTTGCTCCATTTGTTATGCTCTTCACCTGCAAATGATACCCAAATACATAATATGCGAAGGAAGGAGACCCAGAACACAGAATATGCGAAGAAAAGATACCCAGAACACAGAATAGCAATGATTTTATTATTCAGAGAGTAATGTTCACTTGCCTCTTCGAGGGGGCAACCTCCAATAGAGCAGAGCTCGATTACAAAATAAGACACGATGCTCCTCGCAGGAGTTTCTATCCTTTATATATGACTCCTACGTGCAATACCACGGGCCAATACCGTGTATTATTAATACCATCTATTTAATACTACGGCCCATTTGCAACTAACTGTGTTTCTGTTATTAATTGCGGATTAACCACTTACAATTATTAATATGGGCTTTATTGACTCTTGACTATGACGTGGTCCCATTACATAGATAAGGGGGTTAGGGTGGGACCCTAACATGCCCACCCCCTTAAGACTAGCCTTGTCCTCAAAGGCTGAAGCTGCGGAAACTGCTGCAGAATAGTGGCTGGCTCCCAAGTTGCATCTTCTGGAGAGGTGTCTTTCCATTTGACTAGGACTTCCTTAATCATGCGGCCGCGCAGTTGCTTGACTCGTGTGTTGAGGACCTGTTCTGGTTGAAGCCAGATGGATCCTTCTTCGTCCAATTCCGGTAGACTAGTCTGAATTCTGCAATTGTTCCCAATCACTTTCTTGAGGCATGAGACATGAAAAACTGGATGGATTTTTGCAGTAGGTGGCAAAGCCAACTTGTAGGCCATTCTCCAATGCGTTGAAGTACTTGATATGGTCCGTAGAATTTGGGAGAGAGTTTCTGACATCCCTTGTCTTTGAGTGATGTTTGCTTATATGGTTGGAGCCGTAAAAAGACCTGATCCCCTTCTTGAAATTGGCGCTCTGAGCGATGCTGGTCTACCTGTTGCTTCATGTGGTTCTCAGCTTGATGAAGATTCTCTCGAAGATGGGCGAGCATGGTTGCGCGGTGTTGTAGTTGTTGATCCACTGCTTGTACTTTTGAGCATCCCTTGAGATATGAAGTAGGTGAAGGCGGGAGTTGACCATATACTGCTTCATAGGGAGTCATTTTGGTGGTGGCATGATAGTTGGTGTTATACCACCATTCAGCCAGAGGTAGCCACTGTACCCAAAGGTGTTGTTTTTCTGAAGTAAAACACCTAAGGTATGTTTCTAGACATTTGTTGATGGCTTCGGTTTGACCATCTGTTTGCGGATGATAAGAAGTACTGAGTTTTAGTTGAGTGCCTTGTATTCTAAAGAGTTCCTGCCAAAAATTGCTGGTGAAGATCGGGTCGCGGTCGGACACAATATAAGTGGGCATGCCATGCAATTTGAAGATCTGATCCATGAAAGATTGAGCAACCAAAGTTGGTGTAAACGAGTGGGGAAGAGCGCAGAAATGAGCATACTTCGACAATCGGTCCACAACCACCATGATGAATGACTTGTTCCCTAACTTTGGAAGACCTGTAATGAAATCCATAGAAACCTCCATCCAAATTGATGCTGGAATGGGCAATGGTTGTAATGTGCCTGGTGTGTTGACAGTTTCCCCTTTGTGGCGTTGACAGACATCGCATCCGATTACGAAGGTAAGGATGTCCTTTTTCATGCCTGTCCAAAAAAATGATCTTCTAGTGTGAGCATACATCTTCTGAAAGCCCGAATGTCCTGCAATGGGAGATGAGTGCAGTTCTGCCAAAATGCTACTTTTGAAGGTGGATGTTGGTGATATTACGACTCTGTCCTTGTAGCGAGGAATATAATCCTGCCATGAATAGCCCTTGGTGGAATTTGGATCTGCGTGCAATTGAGAAATGAGTTGGGAGAGCTCGAGGTGTGAAAACCATTCGCTGCGAGCTTCTTCAATCCATTCTGGAATGGGGAGGGAAATAGCTAGCAAGGTACTTTCCTCCTCAAATTGGTGAGATAATGCATTTGCTACCCTATTGTCTTTCCCTTTCTTGTAAATGATCCCATAATCATATCCCAGCATTTTGGCTAGCCATTTATTTTGTTGTGGGGAGGATAGGCGTTGCTCCAAAAAATATTTAAGACTGTGATGATCTGTGCGGATTTGGAAATGTCACCCCAATAAATAAGGTCGCCAGGTGTCGACTGCATGTAAGATGGCCATCATTTCCTT
>APFE030322520.1:84319-156116 GCA_000404065.3 Pinus taeda
GTTAAATGTAAATATGGAAAAGGACAAGGAAACTCAAAATATTTTTGCACATCTAAGAAAGTGATAACTTCTGAAATAAATTGCAATATTTTATCTTCAACACTTAAACTTAGAATAGCAAGTTATCTTGAGGGATTTTTATGGAATTTTGCATGAGTTTCCTAAGTAAAATAGGATTTTACTTAGGACAAAGTTAAAAATGGAAGATTATAATGATGGATTATCTTAAGTACTTAGGTCTTTTTGATCATTAGGCCGAGGGTCCGGTCCCTCCAGAGGTCAAGGAAATGCCTTGAGCCCCTTTGATCTCCAAATACCTTAGTACTTTGTGGGAAATTAGTAAAACTTTTGAGGGGAAAGTGATGAGGGGGGTTAATGAGTTTGACTTTGCTTGCGGTGATTTTCCAGCGTATTTCTTGCTTTAGTACTTGTGATGAAAGTAAAGGATCAAAAACATGTAGCAACATCATTCATCAGATAACACTTTGCAGCACCATCTACCTACCCTATCTACTTGATACTACCATTTTCTCTTCCTTATTAGGGTGCATTTAGACTTGCAAACCCTCATCAACATTTTTTTCTTTTTACAAGGAAAATCTATCTAATTCTACCCTTATTACATCCAAGGGCTCAGATTAAACTGTTGAGCACCTTTTATTAACTCTAACTATCTACTTATCTGCCAAGATTAAACTGTTTGGTCAGATATTTATTCTCTAATCTACAACATGAAATTGAAATATGAGTAAGCCAAGTTTAAACAGTTTGACTTATTCATGAATTGTGGCAAAGGTTGGACAAGCTGCACACAATTGTTTTCTTACAAAAATGAAGTAGTAGTGGCATTTGGATTTGCACACTTTCCTTGGTCTATTTTTGCTTGGGGTTCATTTCTTTCACTTCTTTTTGACCACTTTATTTTTCTTACCCTTTGATTTTTCTTTTAGGGTACACCCTCTTTACATTTTTTAACTTTTTTGATTTTTTTTGGATTTTCAAGAATATGGAACACCTTTGCTCAAGAAAGAAGGTTTGAACATATTCCATACTTCAATCAAGACAATCATGAAAGATGAAACCTATTGGTATAGGAGGCTAACAGTCCTTCTGGACAAACCATGAAGAGGACAAACTTAGAAGTATGAGAGAATACCTTTCAGTGGTATTTTGTTGAGATCAATGAAATTATAGTAGTTAGAACTACCTCGAGTATCTTGTAGAGTTGATCCCCTGGAGTAACAATGACATTACGAGGTCGAGATTCATAAACAACATAATGTTTCCACATGTAAGTTTTCCCTAGAATAACATCATAAACGTCGAGTGGGGAAATACCACGCAATACCTCATCTTTGAAGGGATTGATGTCGTAGGACAAGAAACATTATCAGCTAATACAAATGTCTCTTTCATGGCTTAACCAACCAATGGTGTATGGATAGAGGTGTGGCACTATCAACAACTTCAATCTCTTCGTAATCTCCACTGAGATAAGGTTCTTTTGGCTCCCATTATCAACAACGAAATGCACTAGGGTCCCCTTCACCCACATTTGTGAGTGGAAGACGTGCTCCCCCTCCCAAGGCTTTTTTTACTCTTCTGGTTAGATATTTGCAATTGTGATGGTAGCATTTGGTTTTTCATCAATGATCAACTTTCCTTTGTCCTATTCTTAATCAAAATATGAGAAAGAGTCTATGTTTTTCTCTTTAATCTTAGCCAACAATGATTGTTTCAAGTGCCATTCATAAATGTCGTGCTCTTAGCTAACAATGATTGTTTCAAACGACATTCGTTAGTGTTGTGCCAGGGGATTTTGTAGACTTCACACCACTTTCCAATGTCCTTTGTTGACTTCCCATTACCCTTTTTTACTTGCGACTTAGGCTACTTATCTTGAGGTTGGTTGTCCTTAATTTGTTCCTTATTCTATGAATTTGGGCCCTCTTTTCCAAGCTTTTGTAGCATTATATTTAGATACCCAAGCTCTCGCTTATTCCATTGATTCAATTTCTACTCTATTTTGAAAACATATCGACAAACAACTCCTATTGAGGAGATTTCCAACAAAGCCATCTTCATTTGGATGTACCTATGTTGGCGACTACAGTACTTCAAAATCATGTATCACTTAGAGTCTTTGATACCTAGCTTTGAGTACAAGTTATGAAATATATTGGTGTACCTTGGCACTGTTCGGTCTCTTTCTTGATGTAGAGTTTTCCATCTCATATATTGGTCATCATAGTTCTCTACAAGCTAAAATTCCTCATTGAGGGCATTAACAAAATCTGTTCAATTGGGGCCTTGAATTAAATATCCCAAGCTTGTCTTTGTTATGTCTCTCTTAGTAACCTTCCCATCAATCCTTGACATGTGGAAGGGCTTTTAAGAGTGCGAAGGTGATATTATCATTGTCGGAAAATTTTTGGATAGAGTAAAGGCCCTCTAGCAAAGTTGACCATTTATACAAAGCATCTGCATCTAGTTGGTATTTGAACAAGGGGATATCAATGTTAACTTGTACCTTAAAGGGTGTAAAACCACCAAAGTTACAACTTGTTGAAGGTTCTTTAAATGTTTTTTACAATCATCGAAGGATTTGGGCAAAATTTTCCATTATCTCATTCCTTTGTTGCACTAGTGCTTCCTCAAGCAACAACTTGATAGGATCTCCTGCTCTATCATCTCTATTTTCTTTCACCATGTGAGTTTTCTTGGGCTAGCGAGAATGGTTTTCCTTAGGTGAAACTAGCTTGAGATTCAAACCTTTATACCTTGACCTTGTTGGGGACATGTGCTAGGAAACAAGAAGGATTATATTGCACTAATACCACTAATTCAAACTCTCTAAGGAATGAGACAAAATATAGACAATAGAATATGCCACATAAGCAAAAAAGAATAATGTAGAGGAAAAAATAATATGAAAAGAGTTTAATTCTTTATATTAAATGATAAAAATGTCATAATACAACATCACGATAAACTTCATGGCATTTACAATGGTGAAGGCAAGTATTTATGTTAAATCACACAAAAATGTAAATAATAGATTAGATAATCATGAGATGGTTTCTTATAACAAGATGTACATATTAATACATGTGATTATGCCGTGGTTTTCATCTTCCAAGCGGTCGCTTGGAATTCCAATAACTATTGGAATTCCTCTACACCAACTTGAAATGATTATGTGTCCAACATTCCCCTCTTAATCCAAAGGGGCATATGCAAGTCCAAGAAGAGAGATGAAATACAAAAATGCATGGTAGGCAATGGCTGGATGTGCTCTATGAAATAGTGGTTTAAAGAATACCACAAACCAAGTGAGTAGAAGAACTTGAGGTCTCTACTAGTGGTGTTTTAAGGATGACCACCAACTTTGGAACTAAAGTTGAAAGCAATTCCTTGAATAGTTCTGAATCTAGCAAGAAGTTGAAGTCTTTTTCTTGTGGAAGTACTCCTTGATGATGGTTTAAAAATAACCACAAACTAATGCAATAGAACCCAAAGTATTCTCTTGTTGGTGGTTTAAGGAAGGCCACCAACCAAAAACATGCTAATGGAGCATGAATATATCCCTGGCTACAACTCTGAATCTGGCTATGACTGAATTTTGCTCTAGGCTCTAGAAGGTAGCTCTGGTTTAGGTTGTGGCTCAAGCTCACTTGATAAATCTTCGAAGCAAGTAGTTTTATATCAATTCCCCCCATGTCAAATGCAAGCTGAGAATACGAATAAATATCAATCGCAATATGTGTCAATACTCGAGAATGAACTATGAGGTACGACTGATATATCTTCTAGGCTATTGAAGACCATTGCCAAGAAGCGCTCCATCAAAGGCGAACCTTTTCTCTCGCATGAAACTTATGTCTAAAACATCTATCTAAATGATGAGTTTATTTTCCACAATGATTACAAGGGTGAATATCAAAACACAAATATTTCACATGGCTAACTTGATCATGATGTTGACATCTACAAATCTGTTGTGGCTATGGAACGAGTGCAAAGGAAGATGAATCAACCTGAAGAAACATAACATTATGAAATTATATGGGCTTCGAATAGTTTGGAATATGAAAGGAAACAACCTTGTTATATCCAAGACCAATTATATTCTAGTTGTTGGTAAGTTATTCCAAAGGTCTTATGATGGGCTTGGGAACCACAGCCTGAACCTCCACATCTTCATGCAAAACTACTCTTGAAATGGCCTCACTAATCTAATTAACCTGACTGTTGATGGGAGTCAAAGGGAGTTGTTTTGAATAAGAGCTAGTTCAAATTGATGACTCTTCTGATGTAGCTCATCTTGTTGTAGCTATGAATCAGGTTGGAGAAACTCAATTTCCTCCTATGCATCTTGTAAACAACTGTGAATATTAGTGAGAAAAATCTTGTTGATTTTGATTGTATCATCAATAGTAGAGAGTATCAAATTTTTCAATGATTTTAACACTCTACCAATATGAGCCATTATTAAGAAAATCAATATCGACAAATTAAAGGTTTTAGTCACCAAATTGATCCACTTCCTCTCCCCATTCAAAGAAACAAGTGGTTATTGGGATTGTGTTGCATCCAAAGTAAACTTTGAAATTGATTTAAGAGCTTGCTAGTTCAAAAGTAGGCTTGAGCTATATATAATATTTGATCTTTCAAGTGTGCTTACACATCAAAAGGACAAGATCCATTAGGTAGACATGTTTAGGCAAGATGCAAACATGTGTATTAATCAACTATTAGAGGATTATCAACACTGTCTCTTGAGAAGACAAGGCAATAAATTTGATACCATAGGTTTCCTCTCAATTTTGTTTTACCAACCACTATAACATAACTGAACCATTAGTGCATGGTACTTTCACCAAGGTAAACCTTGAGCACTGTGATAGAATTTGCATGCTCGTTGGCATTTGGATTAGTAAGTTTTCATTTAAAAAATGCATTCCTTAGACAACCACAAGGAACGGGAACACACAAAGCACAACTAACACTGAAGATGATAGATTTTGGACAAGAGGATGATGCCAATACATTGAAACAATGAACATACACGCCCAATATACAATGCAATTATAAATATTCCTAATGCAAAATAGTTCAATAATTCCTGCCAATTGGAAATATCAATACTTGGTTACACAATTTCTCTTCTATAGAGAGTGTATGAACTAGCTTCATTTGATCACATGCTTAAGTCCCTCTTCATAGTGAAGAGATGAACAAACAAAAATTGACTTATGAATAATTAGATTTATTATAAAAGACCCATAATGATTAATAATGAAGATACCTCTGAGCCTAAAATATTTTATCATAAAAGATCATGATATGTAATTTTCTTGGGAATGTTCCCTTGCTCATTGAACTTTGCCCATGATTTCTGCAATGACAAGGCATGTGAGAAGAAGCCCAACAATGCCACAAGCAGATGAGAATTTTAGTGTCTCCTTGACAACTACTACAAAATAGTTGAACTCACACAAAGTATGTTGACTGAAACTATTGCGATAGAGTGAATTTGAAATAAGGATAACAAAACAAAGACCAAGGAATTGTTGAATACCCAAAGGTTCTAATTGTAGATCTAATTTCTGTAGCACAATCACACCTTTCGGGTTCTCACTTCAATTTCATACCAAAAAATTTGCACACTCCAACTGTTTTTTGTCGAGTTTAAAATCCTTTTGGAAACCCAATGGTATCAACTCAAAATCCACATAAAAATATTCTCACTCCACCATTCATAGAGGGAAAGGAATAAATCATAGGAAAATGGAGTATATACACTGATTGGCTACGAACTTCTTTAGCGTCGACTACCATGGATGATTCAACGTCTTTTAGAATATGGTTCTGTATGATGCTCCAAGTTACATAGATACATACATGTTAGTATTGACATTATTTAAACCAAACAAATCTCCTGATTTTGGGCCTAACTCATGGGAGAAGTTCAATACAAAATATTTTTTGGAGAGTGATGCACTTGTGAAGCTAATTGATGCTCTTCTTTTTACAAAATTAGAAGAGGAGTTGAATTTTGTTACTTGCTTAGGCAGAAGAAGATGGTTGTGGCCTTACCATTTCGCAATCGGGGTCGAGTTCAAGATCAATGGCTACTGCATTAAGTTGATTGAACTTGAGATTCTCCCTTACAAGGAATTCAAGCCCATTATTTTATTAGGACCCACCGGTTTGCTGGCGTGGATATGAGAATCAATGAGACAATCCTGGGCACATAGAGATAAATGAAAGCAAATTATTTGTGAGGATGGCTACACATATAAATGATTGGCAAAAATGGAGACTTGTAGGTTTCAAAGGACATAGAAACAATATGATTTGTGTTTTTGCATTCCCTAGGATAGGTATTATCACAAGTGGAGATATCTAACACTGGGGAAGAGAATTTTGGTGCTTTAGAGAAATAACTATGAACAAAGTTGATTGAATGTAAGACCTGAGGAGGACAAGTATGATAGGTTGGAGAATAACATACCAAAATTAGGTGTACTGAGGAGAGTCGTACCAGATTGATTAGCTTAGGACTACTTTGGGAGCAAAACTTAGATTGACAAAGATGCAGATGTGTAGCTTTCTAATAGTGAGGGCACCTAGGCTAGGGCACGAAAACTTGGTGGCTCAAACTATTAAGTAGGGCAAGTATGCGCCTACTCTAATACCATGTTAAACACACACAAAATAATAAACAATAGATTGGATAATTGTGTGATGCATTTCTATTGACAAATTTGTCCATATGAATACATGTGATTTTGACCCTTGGTTTCCATCTTCCAAGAGGTTGCTCGGACTTCCAATAACTGTTGGAATTCCTCCACACCAACTCTAATAGGTTAGGTGTCTAACAATTTCTATTATTTATGGATCCCTTCCTAGAATAATGCACTTTCATTAACCATGGGTGAATACCATAAATCACTAAGGTAAAAACTAATGAATGGTTATATATGTTAAAAGCTAATAGTAAAATTATATTTTTATTTTGTTTTCTTCCATATTTCAAATATCATGGCAGATACCATGTTTTACCAAAATCATGGGCTTGTGAACCACCAATAGTAGAAAACAATTATTGGTCGTGGTGATTCACTAACATTGAACTGGATCATGCAATGACTCAACCTCCTGAAGGAGGCTCGCCTAATTTTGTACCACAATAGTTTAATAGTCTACTTTAAACACAATAAATAATAGTTTGTTTTAAAAGAAATAGATAATACAAATATTAATAACTTAATTTCACAAATAAATACATAACGGTTTACTTTGAAATCCACCCACAACATAAAATTACAAAACTTAATAAAAAGATACAATAGTTTACTTTAAATATAATATATAATCATTTTTTTGAATGTAATACATAATACATAGTTTAATTAACATAGATTCATCTTTACTTCGAATCTACCAAGTGTCGATGAGGACCAAATCTCTCAAGATGCAAATCTCTTTTTGAGTGCAAAACTTGAGTAAACATTTGCACTTCAAGAGATTTGAGTCCTATCAATACTTGGTAAATCCAAAGTTAAGATGGATCATGTTGACTCTTAATAATATTATTTATATTTATACAAATCTCCATTTATATATATAGAAATATTTTTATTTTAAAATTATTAAAACAATGAAAATACATATAATTGCACACATGCACACGCGCGCGCGCACACACACACATATAATTTGCAATCTCTATCATATAGACATTGCAATTTTACACATTTCGAGATGTGTTTTAGATGTTTTTTGGTTTCATAGTTAATTCAAATTGCCAAATTTACAATATGAGCTATGGGTTATTGAGATTTCAAATTTTTTTACTAGTGGAATTTTGATAAATAAAAACCTTTTAGTTGGTATTTATGTTGAAATATGGCAACAAAAATATTCCAAATTATTTTGTCCTTGAATTAAATTGTGAATTAAAATCGAATTTAATCTTAATAGCTACTTGGAAATAATTAATTAGTTGGAGAAATTCAAGTTAGAAGTCTTTCTGAAGTCATGCAAGAGTTATCCCTTAAATTAAGGAGATAAGATTGAGTTATATTTGAGTTGTAATTAATTAACTCAATTTACTGAGTTAAGTCTAGTTAAATTAGTTCCAAACTGTTTGAGGAACTAATAGTGAGTTAACAATCAGTTGATGCAGTAATGCACTCAACTAGTGCTACTCCAGTTAACTGAAGATTCCCTCATTAGAAACTCATGCATGTCTATTATGAGAAAGACCCAGTTGAGATAAATGTTCAAGGACAATGTACTATCAGTTGCATGTGTTTTCTCATGGAGAAAGCTCATTCATGCAATCAAGGATTTATCCTTAAGGATTGCACATTTTTGGAGGATTGGTTTTCCACCTGGTAAAGGAAAATCATCCACAAGGAACAACACAAGGAAATAGGAGCTTGGAGGGTAGAGAGGAAGGCTGGAGAGAAGACAAGATTGCCTGTGAGCATCTGTGAGGATTATACCGAGAGTTGGCTAGCTATGAGAGCTAAGGCTTTGTATAATTCCTATGTATTTCCACCATGTATGATAATACAATAGTGTGGGCTTTTATCTGAGGATTTCCCCAAAGTATTTTCATGTGTATTGTGCCATTGATTTGTCTTCTTCTAGTTATATTGTTCAGCTTGATCTTTAAGCTTTCACAAATTGATAGTAGAAGTAGGTTATAGTATTATGCTTTGATTTATATTGCATTATTGGGTTAACGGATCACAAATTTTCTACATGGTATCAGAGGTGTGAACAATATACTGAGAAGAGAATTCGAATTTCGAAGTTCGGGGTTGCAGGAGCAAATCGGATTCATATCATACTTGAAGGTTGGCCAATAACGTTCTATGGCTTGAGACTCGAGTATGCCCTGGAAGGTAGCTCGAATTACATCGCATGGAAAGATAGAATGGAGGCTGTATTAGAAGACAATGGCTTGAAGGAATTCATTGATCAAGAAATCCCAAAGCTAGCTTCAACTAATGCACAAGAGTTGGCTGAGTGGAAGTAGTGTGTGGCGAAGGCGAGACGGATCATCCTTGAGGGAGTTCGATACCATATTGTCTCGAGTCTCCATGGGAAGGATACTCCATTTTCAATGTGGAAGAAATTGAAGGATCTCTACTAGAACAGTAGCGACCAAAGGAAATTGGTGCTCAAAGATAAGCTTCAAAGAATTAAGATGGAGAAGGGTGATACTATTTCCACATATCTGAACAAGCTCACCACCTGCAGAGATGAGCTTGGCAGTATGGAAATAACTACTGCTGATGATGATATGGTGAGCCTCGCTCTCCTTGGCCTTCTAAAGAGTTGGAATAGTTACCAGGACTCTATGAATGGAAGGGAGAAATTGCCGGATTGGGAATGACTGTGGTCAGATCTTATGCAGGAGGAGATCAGGAGGAGCACATGAGATGGTTCTTCATCCAAGAATGATGATGAAGAAAATCTGGCCTTAGCAAGTAAGGCAAGGAAAGGGAAGGGGAAGGCTTCCCATTTCTAATCGAATTCTTCTCATGGAGGGAAGAAGGGTGACATGTCTAAAGTAAGATGCTTTAATTCTCACAAGATGGGACATTATGTGACTAATTGCCCATCAAAGAAGTCCAAGAATGGATCCTCGGAAGGATCGGAAGGTGAGGCATTAGCCTCTCAATTTGAAGTGGAATTTACCCTCATTGCATGCATTGTGTCATCGATGATGGGTTGTGTCTGGTATCTTAACAATGGAGCCTCATTCCACATGACCAGTGATAAAATTTTAATCAGTGCCTTGGAGGAGAAAGACCTCAAGATGCACATAGAGATGGGTGATGACGAAAGGTATAGTGTTTCAGGAGTGGGCACGGTTGCTTTTCAGAGGGAGCATGGAGCTCCTCTCAAGTTGATAGATGTGATGTATGTGCCTGGACTGAAGAAGAACTTGCTATCGGTCCCGATGTTGGAGAACAAAGGCTACTATGTTGTCTTAAGTAAAGGAAAGGCGTTCCTTAGACACATAACCATAGTTCAGACCAAGAGGATAGGGATTCGGGTGAAGAATCTCTATAAACTAACGGTAGATGATTATGAAACATTGAGTATGAAATTAGAATTGGTGCAAAGCCAAGACATTGGCGAGTTGTGGCATAGGCAGTTGGACCATTTGCATCATGGGGCTTTGATGATAATGCAACAGATATCTACAGGACTTCCCAAAGGTAAACTTGAGCAAGTTGACACATGCAAAGGTTGTACCTTGGGAAAGTACATCGAGTCTTCCTTTCATGATCAAGAGAGTCGAGCAAAGGCTATCTTAGAGCGAGTTCATATTGATTTGTGTGGGCCATTCTCGACGGCATCAACAACGAAGCAAAGGTATTATGTGATTTTCATTGATGACTATTATCATAAATGCTGGATTTATTTAATGTAGAAGAAGGACCAAACTTTCACAAAGTTTTGTGAGTTCAAAGCTTTGGTCGAGAAAGAGTCAGGGAAGAAGATAAAGGCCTTGAGAAGTGACAATAGTGGAGAATATGTCTCTCAAGAGTTTGTTAGGCCCCTATACTACTAGTGTAACCCCTTATTGTTATTATTACAACCCCCTTATTATATTGCTATACCCATGTAGTCCCCATATTGTTACTATTGTGCCCCATAGAAGCCCACTATTGTTATTATTGTGCCCTTACATTATTATTTTTATGTCAGCTCTGATTGTATTATGACCCCTTAAACTCCTATATATAGAAAGGAGGTCTTTTCATTTGTATCATCTAAGAATTGTTCATTTGTGTAATGTAAAGGAGGTTGCCCCCTCGAAGAGGCTAAATTATAAGGCGTGGATCTATCTTTTCTATATTTTTGTGAGCCGGTTTCATAACATTTGGTATCAGAGCTTTGGATTCTAGGGTTTCATTGCTCCAAATAGGTCATCGACGAATTTTCGCTATAAATATTTTTCTACGACATTTCAGAAGCGAAAAAAACCCATTTTAGAAGAAATTGCGTTGAACCTTAGGTCCAAATGTCAGAGCTTTTTTTTCGCAATATTTACGGAGATATGGTCCAAGGAAGTTGGTATTTTTGTAGAATCCTGAATTACATTCCAAACAGGTGACCTGGGGAAAATAGTCATAACTTTTGTTTTGAGCATCAGATTGAAATTTCATAAGAAGTTACAGAAAGAGGACAGACTGTAGTTTGCTGTGTATATTTTTCAGACCCTGAGCTCAAAATAGTGACATGTGGCACTTCATACAAGTTCGCTCTTCTGAAAAGGTATATAATCAGGTCATCTTGGGAGATTGTGCATAACTATTTCTTGGAGAATCTAAATTAGATCAGATTAGTGGCATTGGAAAGAGGACACAAAGGGCTACTGCAGATCACAATTTCAGAACTTAAAGATCCGAAAGTATAGAGTTACAGATGTATCAAGACCAAGCTCCTAAAATCAAGAAAAAACGAGATGAGGAAGTTTGATGGCAAGGATCCGGTAAATTGGATACTACAGATGGAGAAATATTTTGATCTACATGGTGTACCACCATTACAAAAGGTATGTATTGCATCTTCATATTTAGAACAAGATCAATTTTTATGGTATAAAGGGCTTTGTTCTCATAAACAACTTGTTACGTGGTCAATTTTCACAGAGGAAATTATAGCACATTATGAAAATACAAAGAGAAACACCTTCTTTAGAGCAACACCACAACAATTGGAAGAAAAAAGAGAAAAAGGGCTTTGTTACAAAGTGGAAAGAAAAAATATGGCAACAAGGAATTCTACCCCTCACAACTATAAAAGATGGAAGTGTTGTTTCTCCTAGCTTCCACAACCTAGAAGGGTTACACCACAACAATTGGAAGAAAAAAGAGAAAAAGGGATTTGTTACAATTGTGATAGAAAATGCACTAAAGGTCATAAGTGTGTTGAGAAGAAATTATTTTACATAGAGTATGAAGAGTAGGAAGAAAAGGATCAAGAAACATCAAATGAAGAGGATATACACCAGGACCCAACCCTAGAGAAAGAAGAAATGAATCTGACCATATATTGTAAAGCATTGGAAAGAATTACCACTCCTCAAACGCTCAAGATAGAAGGACATATCAAGAAGAAAAATGTTCAAGAAGTGAAAGATCACATCGAGCATCAAGAAATGAATCCAAACATATCTTGTAAATCATTGGAAGAAATTTCCACTCCTCAAACTCTCAAGATAGAAGGACATATCAAGAAGAAAAAGGTTCAAGCAGTGAAAGATCACATCGAGCATCAACAACAAGTTCTCCAACTTTTAAAGGATAATGCCACTTCAGTGCAAAATCAAACGAAACAACAGGTAGATCAACATCGTAGTGAAAAATGTTTTGATGTAGGTGATTGGGTATTTTTACTGCTACATCTCAAGCAAGCTATTTATGAGAAGGAAATGTTGGCAATACTACATGCACTTTAGAAATGGCGACCTTTCAAAATGGGAAGACACTTCAAGGTAAAAATTGATCGTGATAGTCTTAAATACTTTTTAGAACAACTATTATCTTTAGAAGAACAGAAAAAATGGGTCACAAATATGTTGGGTTATGACTTTGACATCATCTATAGAAAAGGGAAGCAAAACTTTGTTTCTGATGCACTCTCAAGAAAGGATGAGGATGTGGAAGCATTGTTTTGTGCTATTTCTATTATCCAACCAAATTGGATAAACGAAGCAAGGGATGAATGGAAGAAGGACGAAGAAGTATGGCCACTCATTCAAAAGTTGTAGACGCTTACAATTCAAATAATATTGCCAGAACTTGAAGAGGAAGGAAAAATCATATTGGACCTAAAGCAGTCATAGAAACAAGAACCCGACAGCTATGAAATCGATCAATTTCAAAGTATCTCACCAAGTGGAAGAACTTACCTGCTCAAGATTCCACATGGGAGGACAATAATTTTATACATAAGCATCAAGAAGTACTCAAGCGTTGAGGACAACACTTTTTGAAGGAGAGGGGCATGTTAGGCCCCTATACTACTAGTGTAACCCCTTATTGTTATTAGTACAACACCCTTATTATATAATTGTACCCATGTAGTCCCCATATTGTTACTATTGTGCCCCATAAAAGCCCACTATTGTTATTATTGTGCCCTTACATTATTATTGCTATGTTCACTTTGAATATATTATGACCCCTTAGACTCCTATATATAGAAAGGAGGTCTTTTCATTTGTATCATCTAAGAATTGTTCATTTGTGTAATGTAAAGGAGGTTGCCGCCTCGAAGAAGTTGAATTATAAGGTGTTGATCTATCTTTTCTATCTTTTTGTGAGCTAGTTTCATAACAGAGTTTAAGGACTTCTGTGCAGCGAAGGAATTAAACGAGAGTTGACAACACCTCATAACCCACAACAGAATGGGGTGGCCAAGAGGAATAACAAAACTATTGTAGGGGCAGCACGGGCAATGTTGCATGACCAAGGCCTACCACTTCACTTGTAGGCTAAGGCATGCAACACAACGATCTATTTGGAGAATAGAAGCCCACATCGCATACTTGGGATGAAGACACTAGAGGAAGTTTTCTCCAGTAAGAGACCAAATGTGGGTCACTTAAGGATCTTTGGCTCATTGGTATATTTCCATGTGACAAAGGATGCACGAAAGAAGCTTGAGATGACAGTAGAGTTTGGGATATTTGTGGGGTACACTGATACACCTCACAACTATCGGGTGTACTTTCCTGCCAGTCGGAGGACAATGGTTCGCAAAGATCTCAAGTTTGATGAGTAGAAGGCCATGCGAGTTTCCCTTGAGAGGGAGCTCCAACTATAGGCTGTGGAGGAACTGTTGGTTCCTAAGGAGGAGGAGCCTCAGACTGATGTGGAGCAGCCGCATGCAGAGGTTCCAGGAGTGGAGACATCCACTCAAGCAGAGTCTTCCAGAGATGGACGAAAGCACACAAGAAAAGCTGACAGATTGTTGGAGGATGTGAGAGAGAATGGGGGAGCACCATATTCTCAGCGCAGATAGAGGAGGTCACCTGAGAGGTACACTGGATACATAGCCCTTGCTAGGGAATGTGCTGAGACCGAGCCATCTTCCTTTGAGGAAGCAGTGCAACAACTGATTTGGGTTGATGCTATGGTGGAGGAGTATGACTCCATTGTTCATAACAGTGTTTGGGACGTGGTTCCGAGACCAAAGAACAAGTCAGTTGTGAGTTCCCGTTGGCTTTACAAGGTAAAGAAGTTGTTGATGGTAGTGTGGAGAAGCATAAGGCAAGATTTGTTGCCCGTGGCTTTTCACAGGTCGAGGAGGATCATGTTGCTGCAGTATATATTTTGATAAAGGAGCAAGATGTTGACACTTTGACAAAGGCATTATTAAAGTGTAAATTCGAGTTCCATAGAGACAAGATCAGAGTGGCAGATAATCCCTTTCTTGTTTAGAGGGAGTGTTGAAATGTGGCAACAAGAATATTCCAATTTAATTTGTCTTTGAATTAAATTGTGAATTAAAATCGAATTTAGTCTTAACAACTACTTGGAAATAATTAATTAATTTATTTTAAATTAATTAGTTGGAGAAATTCAAGTTAGAAGTCTTTCTAAAGTTGTTTTGGAGAATTTGGTATCTACGGATAAATACTAATTCCCTAGATAAGTAGTTGTATCTAGAACAATAGTTCAAAGTGTTTTAGACTTTTCCTATAAGCAATAGATAAGATGAGAAGATAAGAAGACCTACTTGGAGTTCCGCTTTGCTCTCGTCTCCCTTGTATCGATCTTGTCGCTCCTTCCCGTACTTAATACGCTTGAGAAGTACCCTGTAAACACAACAGAAAACAAAGAAACAATCAAAGCACACGATCTATTGAATATAAGTGAAAGGAATCAGATACAATTGACACATATAAGCATTATGAAAAATACAAACATTTGGGAAAAAAGGTTCAAACACTTTATTAGATAGAAGAAGGAATTACAACCATTGGTGTCTGATTCAAATCCATTCCTCTAGCTTGGATCCCATCCACATCACATCAAAAGCATGACAAAATTGTAGCATTACAATACTTACTTCAAAGCCAAATCTCATAGCAACATTTTCTCCTTACAATTCAACATAATTCAGCCCCTGATTACTTAAATGAGTGGTCAATTTATAGGAAGATGAAGGAGGTTTTTTCAGAAATGGTGGCATTGGATGGCCTTCCATACTTAGAATTTGTTCCATGGAGGAAGGGATGAGAGGATAGGATGTACCTTAACTCATTCCTCATCCATTTTCGAGCTCATAGGAGTTGATAAGTGAGGGAACCTTCTAGATGACACCAAAAGATAAGAATATTCCCCAAACCCTATGTGAATTTCACTTATTCTTTCCCAACGCAGGTTAAAGGAAGCTTAAGTGCTTTGTAGAGCACCCTGGTAGTGGATTCAACTACTCTGCAGCGCACCTTTACAAGGGCTTACCTGCGCTAGTCCCTCTAGAGGCTGTTTCTGGATGTGTTCAAGTCATGAAACTGTCTGGGAAGGAGGCATTCAAAGGTGTGACTTGTTTAGGGCATGAAGCAACTAAAATTAGGGTTTGATAAGCCCTAAAACACTGATATGGATGATGGGATTGATGTTCCCAAATGGATCTGTAACAACTGCACCCTAAAGCACGAAGTTGGAAAAATGTCGAATGAAATGCTTTACGATGTGATGAGGAGGTATCAAAGTGGAAGGTGACCTGCATCAATTACAATACATATATCATGATATTTGATTTTACATGAATTGCTGAGGGAAGGCATACCCATGCTCAGCTTATAAGCTTTCATTACATGTACATAAACAGTCATCTACAGATATAGACCCATGATGAGAATGACTATCAATGTAAAGCCATTGTACATATGATTTAGTACTCCTGAAATCGCAGCCCGAATGGATGAAACTAGATCCAGGGTCTTCTATCTCATTGAATTGTTTGCTCAAGTACGAGTCTAACCATGTGAATATGTGATCTGAAGTCAAACATGGGAAGACACCATATGATTACCAGCCAATGATGTAAGTTGTTAACAGATGCAAGAGAAATCACCGATAATGATAATGATCCTTAAGGTACTGCAGTACATTCTGCATGGTGTGAATGGATGATTTGATGTATAACACCATACAAAGTCTTTTGGTTGAAGGCCATTGTATTCCTATCGCTAGAAGCGAGAGACCTGCAATTGATGCATGCAAGCCTCAAGGTACTGGAAGGGTATTTCTAAGTTAACTTCTTGGATAATGAGATGATGTCAACAAGAAGCGACTCATCATAGGAGGGCCTTAATGTATCCCACATCAACGACACGAAACGAGTGAAGTGATTTTAGAGATGGAATTTGATTGATGACATAAGGTTCAGGAATGGCGGTTATGAAAATGAAGGTTTATGGTATTACAAAGGATGAATTTTGACTGAATGATTTCTCTTGAACATGTTGGCGACACTGAAATGAATTGGTAGCATTGAACCAAAAAAAAGTGATGATGGTATTATAGACCAACATTGTGATAACCATCAAGCTAATAACCCAATCCAGATTGTCATGGTGATGGAGTGAAAGTGTCATGTTCAAGAGCGACCTGCTACCATAAAGTGGTTTTCCCCTTTTTCCCATTTTCCCCTGTCATTGATGACTAATACCTCTTTATTTTTATCAAGCTTGAGGAGGATAACATATGCTTTTTGTATAATTCCACCCTTTGAGCAAATCCATTGCTATTTGATGTTTTAATGAGTCTAACAAAGGTGAAACTCGGTCTTGTCTGGATGGACAAGTTTGTCGCTATTTGATGTTTTAACAAGTTTAACGACAAATATAACTCGATCCTTTTCATGTTTATATATTTTGAAAAGGGACAAAAAGAAAACTCCACAAGTTCTTTTTCATAGATTAATCTCTCAAGCTCGAAAAAACGTAAAATAATACAAGAGAGATATCGTTTCCAATTCATTAACGAGCTGGAAAGGACGAGCGTTCGACAATCTTTTCATGTTTAGAGAGTCTGAAAAGAGCTTAAAGAGGACTCCAAGGGTGTTCCTTTTTCATTTTTAACAGAGCTCGAAAAAGAGATAAAAGTGTGCTCTATGGTCAAAGGTACAGTTTACAATCGAGCACGTTGAATTCTGTAAGTTAGTTGCAAAACCTGCTTAAAACACCACCAAATGGATTAAAAATATCTGTTTCATAGGAAAAAAATAGGTAAATACTAATGTTTACTCAATTAATGAACATGGAATAAACATAAAACAAGTTTTTACCATGACATTTTTACCATTTGGAACTTACCATTCAGTTTTGTACTCTGAGCTAGTTTTTACCTCAATCTTCACCAGCTGATTGTGAGAGATTTTGTGGACCATTTTTCAAGTCATCCGGACCAGGTAGGAACTAAACTTCTCTACTTTCTTTTCAAGTCATTCTTTTGTCATTTCATGCAAGTTTTGGGGTTTTTTGGGGCCCCTGGGGTTTCATTTTGTTGCCCTGGGATCAACGAAGGCTTTCACACCGAAAACTACGCTGAAGAGCACCCAAATAAAAGGCTACATGCTTTACAGTGGACTGTCTCTGTGCATGGGCTACACTGGGTGAATTTCCCAAGTTTGATTTAGCTGTTTGCTCCAAATTTTGTCTTGTTTTTTGCATGGAAAGGATCCTAACTAAGCTTATCATTATGTTTCAGGCTTTCATCGGATCAAAATATCAATTACATGGTGAGAAAGAGAGCATGAAGAACAAGACATGGTAGCCCTAAATAACCCAGGTATAGTGGAGGGCCTAGAAAACTACGGGTTACTCAAATACTTTAAGTTATCCAGAATGAGGCAACAAATAGAACTACTGAAGTTCCTTGTTCGTGCATGGGATCCGATAGATCAAACTTTTCACGTTAGGGAAAATATGGTCCCTATTACCATTAATGATATTTACTTTCTTATCGGACTGTCGAGGTGAGGTGCCCCCATCTCACTTTCTGGATTTGTCCGTGGAGGTGAATCAGTGAGAGATTATATTAGACAGTTTTATCGACCAAGTACACAACCTAGCAAGGATGGGAAAATGAACATCAGGGATGTAGGTGATTTGCCTTTGAGAATGATCCTCTTCACAAATGCAAAATTGGCTGGCAGTGTGACACTACATCTAGCGAATAGATCTTATATGTAGTATGCACTGGATTGTCTAGAGCCAAAAGTTTTCAATTCGTGCAAGGTTGTGCTTTATTCACTGAAAGAACAACTGACTAAGGTAAAAGGTGGAAAGACAAAGAATTTCTGCTATGATTCGATCTTAATCGCTTTTACCTTAGAGAGAATTCCGTTGATGCAACCACAACATGTGTCACTGGGTGTAGCTAATCCTATAGATCCACATATGCAGAGGTGGGCTGAATTGATGGCTCGACATGCAGGTTAGTCAACAATCATTTTTTCCATTGCATTCTTCAGTTGGATTGAGTGACAACATCTTGTCATCGAGGAGCATCCATACTCAAGGATGGATTTTCGTGGAGATCCAGATTTGATTCTACTAGTTGGAACACAATGGGGTGCTATGGGTATCTTGTTTGACCAAAGTGTTTTTTTATTTTTCAAGTTTCTATATGTTTTTTGTGTTTTTATGTTTCCAAGACTAAACTAAAATTACTCTTATGCATGCAGATGTGGGTACTGTTCGACCTGTGGGACACCAACATGTTGCAGGTGGGCCAACACAGAGAAACATCAGGAGAGAAGTTCTCCAAGACTTGGATTTGGATGAGACCTTAACAGAGTTGCAGGATCACATAGAGGGATTAACCTTTGGTATCCCGGATGTCCGGATCAAAGAGTTACCTATGAGGCTGCAGTGCCACACTATTGGTGTTCCTAGCCGCTGGGAGAGGCTTTTGTGCATGATAGCATAGGCTGTGGCCTGTTACCAAGAGCACCACTAGATCTACTTAGAATGTTTTGCATGCATTTTGAGTTTTTGTGTAAGATGACCAAACATATCTTGGACACAAATTTTGTAAAAAATTTTAAAACACCTATCTATTTTACTTTTAGAGTTTTCTACGGTTATATGCAATCCTATTCAACTGATGATGTGAATTGAAAATATAAATTTTACATGTGTCACAAATGTCTATTTAACACATAATTTTCTAGATAATCAGTTGATCTGTTAAGATTTATGGAAATATGTTGATATTGAATGTGTTCAAAATGTCTTTCCGAAATACGAACTCTAAGGAACATACGAAAAATTCTTGGATTTCAGACAGTATAAATGTTTGTTAGTTGTAGTACAATGAGTTGCGAGTCCAGCCTAAGGATGATTCAGCGAATGCCAAGTGAAATGGCATCAGAGAGTAGTTCAATCAATGCGCTATACTCAATGATGTTGTTCGTTGGTCGACCGATGCAAATCCCTTGGAAACTCACTAACTCGCCACTTGGAGCAAAAATAGCCCATGCTGCAGAAGACAAGTTCTACGTACTACGACTAGCACCATCGGCGTAACCAAGAAAAAGGTTCCGAAGACTCTGACATCTACAACAAATGCAAAGCAAATTACTAACCAAATAAAAATCTCTAAAAAATACACACACACACATGCAATGAAAGCATATATATAGTGAGTTTTACTATACTTAATCAAGCATAGTAACGTTTGAGATACAACCCGTTTTGAGGTTGCAACAATGGAATCCTATCATAATCTACTAATTCGTAGGCACCTTTTTCCAGAACACACTTGACAATATAAGGACCCATCCACATTGGTTCGAATATCCCTGCTCCAAGTTTATCAGCTTCCTGCTCGTAAAGCAAGACCGGGTCTCCTTTTGAGAAGATACAAGGCTTGACATTTCTATCATATTGCACCTTAATACATTTCTTATGTGCTTCGTTAGCCAATGCGGCATCACGGTGACTTTTATCTAGATGGATTAATTCCAAGAAAGACGCTTCTTCTTCAAAAGTGTCAGGTAACAGGTCAATCGCGAGTTTGAGCGATGAAATTTCGCATTGTATCGGTAAGATTGCTTCCAAACCATACACCAACTGAAAGGGTGTGAATCCAGTTGCATTTCTTACCGAGGTTCAATATGTCCACAAGGAAGAGTACATGATTAAGTGCCAGTTTCGCTTATGAATCCCTATCATTCTTTGCAACATCCGCTTCAGGACTTTGTTGATGGGATCAACTTGTCCATTTGCTTGCAGGTAATAAGGGGTAGAACTATCATGTGACAATCCTAACTTAGCAGTCAACTCAGCCATCATGTGATTGCGAAAATGCGACCCATGATCTATAAATAAGGCTTGTGGAACACCAAACCGGGCAACCACTTGGTTGAAAAAGAAAAGAGCAGTCGTTTCGCCATTGTTGTTTAATGTTGGCATTACCTCGGCCCATTTGGTAACTTTTTTTCGCCCTAGTTCGATTTGCAGGTTACTCAAAATCCCACAAGGAGTATATGTTTTTCTGTAAAAATATTTTAACATGGTTGGTGATCGTGACAACAATGATGAACCAAGTGTTTTCCAGTAGCTCATTGGCATAATGCAAGTAGATGCCCCCTCATCAATAAGAGTTCTGTGAACATTCTTATTGAGAGCTTTTACTTGAATTAGGAAAGCTAACTGCGTCGGTAATTGTGGTGTATATCCCGCATGGTTAAAAACCACTAGATTAGAATCCGTAGGATCTACTCCACCTATTGCTGATAGTAAAGCCTACTTCTAGGAAGGACAATTTTGTAACACCTCAAGTGTCGACATAGCAGAAGGTGATTGAGCAAGATCTTCCACTATGTTATAGTTCTGAGCTGCTCGAGCCTGAGGGTTAAATGTTGATTTGTGTACAACTCCCTTTGGTGGTTTTATCGTCAATTCTGGTGCAATAGGTGGAATATTTTCAGATGAAGTCGAAGTCGAAGGATTAGGTTGATCAGTGGCATGATTATTCGATGATGACGGTGGATTTCCATAATCTTTGTTTCTAGTTGACACCAAAGCTTCATTTTGTGTCTTTGTGATGGATAACATGAGTACTTGGGATGTGGAAGCATGGTCTGTCGCAACCAAATCTGTCTCTGGGTTTGGAAACAGATCAGTCAACACTGCAGATGTGTTTGAAGTCTTTAAAAGTTTAGAGACCTCTGAGCAGTGTGGACAATCTCTTATAAAATGCTCATCTTTACAGATTAGACATGCATAATGAGGTTTCCTTGCCGAAGCAGAGGAATTAGATGATTTATCTTGAGGGGAATTATCTTTTTTCTTTTTGTTTTTCCCCTTTTTCTTGCCTCCTGGTTGCTTTTGATTTTTGCTTTTGTTAGATGACACGACATTAATTTTGGAAGTAAGGGTATTTTCTGATGCATTGGTAGTTTGATTGGTAATGGCAAGAGTTTGACCAGATGGTCTTCCTGCTGTTTACGTGCTCAAAGAACCGATCACACCATCGCCAACATGAGTGTCCTTACTCAATTATGGAGGAGGAGGAACAGTGAAAGCTTGTTGGGGTGCATTGGGGATTTTGTTGTAGAGCGTGCCAGATTGTGTGTAAATCAAATCCAAGTATTGGGCACGAGAAATTACTTGCTCTTCTGTGAAAACTCCACCTTTTTCCACATCCTCGATGATTGATGACAACAACGATTTTATGAACCACTCAGCCAAAAGATGATTGGGAACATATGTCTTAACCATTTGACAACGATGCTTCCACTCATGAATATGATCTGATATATGGGTAGCAGTAGTCTGTTTAAAGTTGTTTAGGAGTTATATTCCAGTCTCGTATCTAATAGGTAATTGGAAGTGGGTCAGAAATGTAGTGGTGAAAATCATAAAGTTGTTGAAAGAAGCTCTTGGTAACTCGATGTACCATTTAGCAACCGGACCAATAAGTGTTCTTTGGAAAAGACGAAGTCTAACCAAATCATCATTTAAGGAGTTTGATGAACACCACAAATGAAAGGTCATGACATCATTTGATGGGTCTTCTCCGGGATTTCCATTGAATTTCAGAATATCAGATGGTAACTTATGTGAAATTATCAACGCATATAAGATTGGATCATTAGTGAGCCGATTTAAATCTGGTAATTTTAAAATTTCTACAAATGGCAATTGTCGATTTAAGTTAGGTTGAGCATACCCCGGATATGATGGAATTGCCTGAGCAATAGGTTTTTGTATTTCAACATAGGGCATCTGCATCTGATAACCTTGGTAGGGTTATTGTTGAACAAACCCGGCATAAGGTGGTTGTTGATAACTAGTTTGAATTTGTGGTTGTCCATAACCTGCAAAACCTTGTTGAACGGGACCTTGGTAAGCTTGATATTGTTCAAACCCAGGTTGAGCCTGTTGGGCAAGTCCAAACTGGGGTTGGAATTGTTGGAATTGGGGTTGTTGAAATTGAGGTTGCTATGGTTGTTGAATCAACTTTTGTTGTTGTTGGTACAACTGTTGTTGATTTAACGATTGTTGTTGCCTAGCAATGAAAGGTTGGCCAGGTTGTGAATAAACTATACCAGTATAAGCTTGGGTCACTCCAGATAAGGGTATACCAACCTGAGGTTGTTGTTGAACCCCATAAACAAGTGGTTGTTATACAACGACCTGAGAAACTTGAACTTCTTGACCCGAAACTTGTGGTCGCGAGGTAGAAGGACCAGTTTGTACCGGTTGAGATACAACACTTTGAACTTGTGACTTTGGTACAATAGTAACAACAAGTGTAGTAGGAATAACTGGCATAGTTTGCATTGGTTGTGTTGGATACACAAGCCTTGGTGGAAATAACATTGTTGGTTGCCATTGACAAAATCTAATTCTAGGTTGACCTGAATACTATAGGATATTACCATATGACAGTCCTTCGGAATAAGGAGGATACGATGAATAAGCAAATTGCTCTCCATATGGTGGAAATCTAGTATTTAATGGATACATAGGTATTTTTTGACCGGATTGCCCGGCTTGATATTGATATGCAGGATCAAACTGTTGAGTTCTCGTTAGAGAAGAACCAAGTAGAATTCTGGTTGAGGACATGGGTGATGACGATGGTGTAGAAGCAACCCCTGAGTGGGTTCTAGATAAATATTGGTAACCAACCGGGATGGACGATTCACCATATAGGTTGCAACAGAAGATTCTGCCACAACTGCATCAGATGATACAGTCTGGGATGTTGATGATTGTTTAGCCATAGTTAACTGACCCAAAAGTTGTCCTAAAGAATCGACGGGTACTTGAAAATAAGCAGGATCAAATGGAGCGGTAAAATGAGGAGTATGAGGGTAAAGATAAAGCCTAGCTCCAAAGTGGATTGGGGTTCCAGGTGTATAATCTTCTTCCAATTCTTCCTCTATAGCAACTAAACCCGGTGGAAGAACTTCACCGTCTAGTCTGTAAAAGATATCTGGTGTTGATAAAGTTGAAGTTTCAGTAGTTACTAATGTCTAAGGGGTAATCGGTTGATCATCTTTCGATAAAGTAACAACTTCTGAATGTTCAAATTCGAAGTCCAGATGTTCGGGTAAATGAACAACAATTTTAGAAAGAGGTTCCCGAACAACTTCAGGTTTAGAAGTAACTTCTGTTCAAACTGTGATGGGTTATGGATTAACTTCTGGTTGAACTGATTCAAATTCAGAAGTAATTTCTTGTTGAGCAACTTCAAGTTGAGAATCAACTTGTTGTTGAACAACCTTGGTTACTGTTTCACTAAGATCAGTGCTAATGTCCTCAGGTAATTGTGAAACTTCTCCTTCAGAAACGGATGTACCGGAAATGGTTGGAGTAATTGGAGTCTCAATACTTATCGAAATAGATGATTCAGGTAATTCAGATGAATAACTAGGGGTTCTTGATGTACTTGACTCAGTTAAGCAAGGCCGCTTTGACCGAATAGGTGTAGCTTTGGGTAGCAAAGGAGGTTTTCTCACTATTCTCTATGAACGATGGGGTAAGGGTTGATGTTCCTCCACTATTTCTGATAGATTTTATTATCAAAAAAGAAATATACAAAAAAGGGGTATACTAGGCAAAAGGTTTACCAAGAAACTGTGAATTGCAAAATACCTCCTGGCGAACCAAGAAGTATGGGCAGGCAATCTCCTTGAATGTTGTGTTTGGTGTATCACAGTGCACAAGGCGTCCGACTCATTTACTTAAGGATGGATAGCAACCTAGTTGTCCTCCCATATACACCTGAAGGTACGTGGAGGCCCAGTCCGTATAAGCGTTGTCTAATGCAAAACCGCACAGTGAGAGCATTTCCATATACTTTACGCACTATAACACCGCCCTATATACTCGAAGTTATGTGGACGAGCTACGATATACTCATGTACGTGGAACGAGGTATCACACTCGGGATGTATTGTAGACAAGTTAGCGACAACGACTTTGTTTTACAACGCCGGAACACGTCTCTAGCCTAGAACCACTAAATGTTCTCGTTAATGACAATGCTTCATTAGGTAAATTGATGTTAATTTTAAGTTGATATTGCTTAGGAATTTACCTTTCAAGTTCACCACGTGATTATTCTGAAATTTCTAAGAATGCAACTATCATGATAAGCATTCTTTCCATTCAATTTAACGATGAAAATCCTAGCTACTTAGGGATAGAGCAATCAATGAAAATTCTAATGCAATTTCCCAAAACTATTCCTATGAACACACACAAAATTTTTCAATGCAACATGCATGTATTTCTTTTCGATTTCCTTAATGTGAATATGAACAAAAGGAAATATGCACATACAATCAATCAATCTTTCATTAGAACAAAGACTTTTACGACAATTCTAATTTGAAGGAAGAGAAGACTTTACGACACTTTATTTTGAATGAATATTAATTAACTATATTCTAACTTTGACTATTGATCGATAATGACAAAGAAAACATTAAGAAACATTAATCAATCAAATCAAAGTTGGGCTAAACCAGGAGATAGAAACTTATTTTCTGAGACATGACATTCATTGATCAATCAACAAACAAACAAACAGAGAAAAGTTGGCAAAAACACTTTCCAAAGGTGGGAAACTGATCCTAGGAGGATCAGCGCAGCCCAGAGTGGGATACAGTGCGCTTCAGAGCAATGTCCCTAAGCTAGGGGTGCTCTGCAGCGCACTGTGTCCCTCACAAGCTTGCACTGGTGACAGTAAGCCATTTCAAGAGGCAATTTGACACAATTTTGACCAATTTTTCAATGTAAAGAGTTGAATTACAATCTATGAACATGAATAAGGTCTACAAGGATGTCTGAGGAGGTGGATAAGCTACTAGGAAATAGGATCTTTTCCCAGCGGATTCGCCGATTTGTTTTGGAGAATTTGGTATCTACGGATAAATACTAATTCCCTAGATAAGTAGATGTATCTAGAACAACAGTTTACAATGTTTTAGACTTTTCCTATAAGCAATAGATAAGATGAGAAGATAAGAATACCTACTTGGAGTTCTACTTTCCTCTCGTCTCCCTTGTATCGATCTTGTCGCTCCTTCCCGTATTTAATACGCTTGAGAAGTACCTTGTAAACACAACAGAAAAAAAGAACCGATCAAAGAACACAATCTATTGAATATAAGTGAAAAGAATCAGATACAATTCACACATATAAGCATTATAAAACAACACAAACATATGGGAAAAGGGTTCAAACACTTTATTAGATAGAAGAAGGAAATACAACCATTGGTGTCTGATTCAAAGCCATTCCTCCAGCTTGGATCCCATCCACATCACCTCAAAAGAATGACAATCTTGTAGCATTACAATACTTGCTTCAAAGCTAAATCTCATAGCAACATTATCTCCTTACAATTCAACATAATCCAACCCCTGATCACTTAGATGAGTGGTCAATTTATAGGAAGATGAAGGAGGTTTTTTCATAAATGGTGGTATTGAATGACCTTCCATACTTATAATTAGTTCCATGGAGGAAGGGATGAGAGGATAGGATGTACCTTAACTTATTCCTCAACCATGTTCGAGCTTATAGGCGTTGATAAGTGAGGGAACATTCTAGATGACTCCAAAAGATAAGAATATTCCCCACACCCTATGTGAATTTCACTCATTCTCGCCAAGCGCGGGTGAAAGGAAGCCTAAGTGCTCTGTAGAGCACCTTGCCAGTGGACTCGACTGCTCTGTAGCGCACCTTTACAAGGGCTTACCTGCGCTGGTCCCTCTAGAGGTTATTTCTAGATGTCTTCAAGTCATGAAACTATCTAGGAAGGAGTCATTCAAAGGTGTGACTTGTTTAGGGCATGAAGCAACTGAAATTAGGGT
This sequence comes from Pinus taeda, assembly GCA_000404065.3. Taxonomy (NCBI): domain Eukaryota; kingdom Viridiplantae; phylum Streptophyta; class Pinopsida; order Pinales; family Pinaceae; genus Pinus; species Pinus taeda. The sequence goes on from APFE030322520.1 coordinate 110,721, forward strand.
TTGATGAGCCCTAAAACACTGATCTGGATGATGGGATTGATGTTCCCAAATTGATCTGTAACAGAAGTCATACAAGAGTTATCCCTTAAATTAAGGAGATAAGATTGAGTTATATTTGAGTTGTAATTAGTTAACTCAATTTACTGAGTTAAGTCCAGTTAAATTAGTTCCAAACTGTTTGAGGAACTAATAGTGAGTTAACCATGAGTTGATGCAGTAATGCACTCAATTAGTGCTACTCCAATTAACTAAATATTCCCTCATCAAAAACTCATGCATATCTATTCTGAGAAAGACCCAGTTGAGATAAATGTTCAAGGACAATGTACTATCAGTTGCATGTGTTTTCTCATGGAGAAAACTCATGCATGCAGTCAAGGATTTATCCTTGAGGATTGCACAGTTTTGGAGGATTAGTTTTCCACTTGGTAAAGGCAAATCATCCACAAGGAGCAAAGCAAGGAAATAAGAGCTTGGAGGGCAGAGAGGAAGGCTAGAGAGAGGCCAAGATTTCTTGTGAGCATCTGTGAGGATTGTACTGAGAGTTGGCTAGCTGTGAGAGCTAAGGCTTTGTATAATTCCTACATATTTCCACCATGTATGATAACACAATAGTGTGGGATTTTTATCTGAGGATTTCCCCAAAGTATTTTCATGTGTATTGTGCGATTGATTCTTCTTCTTCTAGTTATATTGTTCAGCTCAATCTTTAAGATTTCGTAAATTGATAGTAGAAGTAGGTTATAGTATTATGCTTTGATTTATATTGCATTATCGGGTTAACCTATCACAAATTTTCTACAATTTAGAGAACATTGGACTCTACGACACTTGTTAGTGGTGTCAAATGTGTGAGCTGCTTTCTTGTCTTCTAGGTTTAGAGAAACATCGCTGCCCTCAAATGGTATAAAGTTTTGTCTCAAGTGGAACTCTAGGTTATATGTAAATCATTATCTAAGAAGAATTGTGATGTGGCCATAGAGAGACTAAGCTTTGTGCACTTATCAACTACCATCTGTCATTCCAAGTGTTAATTTATATTTTTTAAGGGTATGAACATCGATATTTCTTCTTCTTTAGTATGGATCTCTTCCTTCAATTTATAGAGCATCCCCTATAATACTTGCAGTATGTACCCAACAGACCTGCGACATGAGTGAAAATGGCGTGTTTTCATCGTTTGGACCCATCAAGAGTACATCGAGATCTCTGGTGCATTCCAAGAGTTGCCCTACATTACACTTGAAGAATATAGATCATAAATAGTCTAAAAGTAAAAGTTGCATCGATATTTCTCCATATCAACTCAGCTGAACACAATTTGATTGTAGATTTTGGGAATATTCGAAAATCTAATGGACATGAGTTAAGTCAATTGTTTGACCTCACTCTTATCAATTGAATTTTAAAATATTCCTAGAATTTATAGTCGAGATAAGAATTCCAAAACTCTTTTCCTCCACTTGGTTAAATGCCTTCTATTATCATCATTCTTGTTACATGAGACTTTACTTTGGCACATCTAAATCAAATAACAAAAAGTTATATATTTCAATTACTCTCTTACTACACCAAACTTTGTGTGTGTTATCAATATCTTCTAGCAAAACCACATTAGTAAATGTGGTTGATATACGCCAATCTGTGTCACTTTAATATGTTGATTGGCATATAAATGGTGGAAAATGTTGTCAATTGACATATATTAACCACATTTATTAATGTGGTTATGCTAGTAAATAACTGATGTGCGTGGGACAAATTCATAGACCATGATTGATTATGGTTCATGTTGCTTGACTATGTTTAAAAATGGTTTTCAAGTGTCAACCATGGTTGATAATGGTTGACCATGGTAGGTGGGGGTTGTTGTTGGCTGACCATGGTTGAAGAGGGTTGGTGAGGATGACCATGGTTGACAAGGTTGATTGAGGTTGAAGAAAGTTGATTAAGGTTGACCATGGTCAACTATTAATGTAAAAATGTTACATTTGCTATTATATGGTGTTGACATATGCTTGAGTTACCTATAACAATCAAAGAGATCAGATTCTATATTCATTTGTTAAGAAAATTTCTAAAGAAGGGTGTAAGTTTCCACTTGATTGTATATGAATCTCACTAAACTCTAAGTGAACGTTTTTCATATTATTATGACGATAGGGGTATCTATTTTGGAATTGGGCTTCTAGAATTTTAATGTAATTATCAATAATTACTGGATGGATGGTAGGTATTTAACCTCCATGAAATATTCTAGATTTTTCTTAGTAGTAGTCATAGGTTCAAGGTTGAGATTTATCTTAAAAATAGTAACAAACTTTCTTTCCTTATATTATTTCTTTTAATATATAATATTTATAGTTTTTAGCATGTGATTTCGTAAGCTTTGGTATTGTAATAAGTCTATTTACAAGTTAGAACTCATATTAAGTGGAAGTAATCTCTTAATTAAAAAATTATTATATATTATATATTTATAATTTATTAAAGTTAATATAATATATATATTATATTGTATATATATATTATATTATTATTTATTATATTATATATATATTTATTATTATTTATATATATCTAATATATATATATATATCTTATATATATATATATTATATTATATTTTTATATTAATTCCTTTTACAATTGGCTTTAATAGAAATGAGTACCCTTTGTATTACATTTGGTCATGAAAAATACACAGGAGAATTACATTGCCATATTGCTCAAGGACATTTGGGATGTGAAAATTTATCTAATTACCCTTACCTATATTACATTGAAAAACTCGTAGCCTATTAATACTCTTATTTGCCAAATAGAGAATATGTATAAAAATTGAAACAAAAACCACAAATATTATAGTGCCGATTAATCAGAAGGATCTGCTAATTGATGGAGGTCGATATCCTAGGGAGGTTCCGATGATGGGATAGTTGGTTGAACACCCTATAACTTGAGGTCCAAGATGATGTTGTAGAGTGAATCGACCTCATTCTCTAAACATGAAATTCTTTGTCGCAGAGCTACACTGATTTCAAAAGTGTTGCATTCAGAGGTCCTGTATTGGTGTAGCTTAACATGCAAGTCATATAGATTGGAATTGATGGTTGCATGTTATTTTTTGCATTGGTCTCACATAGAGAAGGATGATGAGTTGGAAGCCAAAGAGATTGAATCCATGAGAAGGGTAGATTAGTGCCGAAGTCGAGAGAGAAATGATGTCAATTAAGTAAACAAAAGAGGAAGGCTAGGGGTGGCAAATAATACTCCTAGTAATCATAAGATTTCGACAGAATGACCAGATATCAAAATTGGAGACATAAAGAAAAAATATAGAAACAAACCCCAGGTTAGAGGGGAAAACCACTCTTAATTGTGACACCCTGATGCTAACAGAGCTAAGGTTTGAGACAAAAGAGTTACCAACACTATTCTGGATTCTCGCAGGGCCGAGGGAAAATAAAATTGCGATGCTTACCTCAGGCCTTGAGAGGGAAAGGCCCCAAATTACCCAACTACAACAATGCTTATTCCACACTCAGAGTTCACAATCGAAGAAGGTCGGAAGAGCAATTCAAAGATCATAATTGAGCTTCCAAGTGCACCAATGCGTGGACACCACTCTTACTATTGAAGCTTCCCATTGACAATTCCACAGAGGATTACAAATCCAGAACCCACTCTGCTCACAAGGCGTGAGTTTGATTATCCACCTTGCCCCTAATTTATTCTCATTACAACCTGAGAAATGCATACAAACTTTGACTTCCACATAATTGGTTCTAGTGTCCCAAGATAGTGCAATCATGACAAAATGATCTAAGAAGACACATTCCTCATAGGCCACGAGCTCAGGATTAAGAGCAAGTGTAATCTTCAAAGATACATTCAAATGAGGCATGCTTGTAGAGATGAAACCATTGCAAACCATGAGATCTTGATTAAGGGTGAATCTAATCAGCATAAGGGCCATTAATTGTAGCACGCTTGCATGAGGCAGACGTCTATACGATGCCACATTGGGATGGTGTGGGGCATCATGTGCAATCATTATTGAACAAGTAGGGGGATTAATACTATGAATTGAGATATCAGTAAGGGGATAGAGGAGGGGAGTCTGGAAAGGAAGGGGGCATGGAAAATCATGGGAGGGATGAATAGGACTAGGAAGAATAAGGGAGTCAATAATGGGCATCATTAGGGAATAAAAACAAATCCACTAATACCATTTATTTCACTTTTTCCTTCGACCAAAATACATGCCTTATTGGCTTGGAGATCTACTTCAGAATTGAGATTTTTGAGGATGTGGAAGAAGGAAGAGCACGAGAAAGATAAAAGGATACCTTTGATTAAATGAAACAACATAATTAATGTGTTATATTTTGGAGGAGATAAACTTCTCAACTACCAAATAATAAGGTAAGAATCACCTAGGATGATAACGTCCTAGACACCCTGATTGTGAGCTAGTGTTATCCCTGAGAAGAGTCCATACATTTCTTCCTAGTTGTTGGATTTCTGACCAAGACCCCACAATAATTTATCGAAAATGATTCCTTTGGGATTTAGTAATATTCCTCCCCCTCCTGCCACCCCTGGATTGTGCTTTGATACACCATTAAAGTGAAGGACCCAGGTCTGAGCTTTTTTCCTCCACTCAACAAAATCTCGAGGAGAAAGATACAACAACCATTCAAGATTGTAATTTCACTGATCATAAGGGAAAGTACTAAGAGGATGGGGTTGAGAGGCCCAAAGATCCAACCATTTATTTTTTATGGTATCCAAGGAAGGATCCAGGGAAGGGGGATTATACTCAAAACAAAACGAGAGGGCTTTGAGTGTCACAGATCTTGCGGGGACTAAGATGGATTTGAATAGGTCACTATTACTGGAAAGCCATATTTTCCAACAAAGGTATTTGGGGAGGGCATTCTAGATGACTTTGAAGGTGGATTTGGTTTGAAGGGATCTCAAATAGGATTTATGCCAGGACAAGGAAAGGTTTTGAATATCTAGTGGCCATCAGATTCTAGAAAATAGAGGGTCGAGGGATATGGTCCAAACTGTTATAGTACATGGAAAAGAAAGAAAAAGATGAGTGATTGACTCCTCCATCTTCCCATAAAGGGAGCATAATGAGGGTTCGACAATGCCACGCTTTTGGATATTTTCAGCGGTTAGGATTTTCTTATGCAATAAAAGCCAATGGAAGGTATTTTCAGTAGTTAGGATTTTATTATGCAATAAAAGCCAATGGAAGGTATTTGATTTGGAATTACATTGGATCTCCAATGCTTGCTCCATACTAAGGAATTCACCGTAATTTGGGATTGAAAGAGGACAAAATTATAAACCTCCTTAACTGAGTAAGAGGAGCACTTCCAACCTAGTTTTTCAATTGCTGATTGATTGAGAAAATGCAAAACCAACAAGCTTACTCTTCAGAATTTCTCCAACAGGTTTCAAAATGTCAGGGACATCATCTGGATTCCAATCCTTCCAAAGGCCTACCACGTCCCAACTCAAAAATTGAATGAGGATATCTATTCCTACCTGACTCTGGTGCTCTTACAAGGTCTAAATGGCTTCCTCCTAGCACAAAGGTAGATGACCCAAGATCGAGTCTTCCCAAATCTTGATGTTGTTCCCATTACCTAGAATCCAACAGAGGTGGTCATTGATTAAAGAGGAAGAAGATGCAATCAGTTTCCAGACTCGAGATCCTTGATTTGTCACTCTATCGAAATAATGAATATTATTTGCATGCTTATTGTTGGCTTGCAAAACTTGCACCCACCACAAGTTAGGTTGAGTTTGTAACTTCCAAAATATCTTTGCACCCATTGCAATATTTACCAAAGATGGGTCCCGAATTCCTAAGTGGCCATGCAACTTCGATGCTTTGAAAGTGTGCCAATTCATGAGATGGAATTTTTTGGATTTTGATTTGCCTCCTTCCCATAGGAATTTCATGAGATAAACTCCTATTTGTTGCAACACATATTTTGGCAACAAAAGAGCAGAGAATTAAAAAATGGGGACGATAAAAAGTACTGCCTTTACCAAGATTGTTCTTCCTACCACATTAATCCAAAAAGATTCCCATTTATCCAATTTAATTTTTATATTCTCCAAAATATTCTGCCATGTTTTGGGAGACATTTTCTTTAGATATATTGGAACCCCCAAGTATTTAAATTCCTTCCATTCTCCTACTGCTTTGTATCCAAAATCATCTCTAATTTTATTCTCCTTAAGGGTTGGAGTATTCCATGTGAATATTTGACTTTTGATAACATTTGTTAGCCCCCCTGGGACAGAGAGGAACCTATACAAAGTTGATTTAATTTTTTTCTTCTATTAATACTAAGCCCCCCAACAAAATAGTATCATCCGCAAATTGGCCATGAATGATACTCCTTGTCCAAGTTGTGAATCTGATGGCAGGGATATTGGAAGATGTTCTTTCAAATTTTAGGTGTCGACTTAGAGAATTTTCCACAATGATATAGAAGAATGGGGAAAATGGGCAACCTTGCCTTATACCCTAAGAGGGTTTGAAAAAGTTTGTCACTATTTCATTCACTGATGGAGAAATCTAGTTTGAGTCAATGCACAATGCCACCCATTGAATAACTTTTACATCAAATGCCATAATTTTCATTACTTTGAAGAGAAATTTGTGGCGTACTCAGTCAAATCCCATATTTTTTTGTTTTTTGTTGTAAGGAATCCATAATTTTTGAGATGATTTTATAAGAGACATTACAAATAGAAATCAACCAGAAAAAATAGAAAGAAGAGGGATTGGATTCTTTGGGGATTAAAGCCAAAAAAGAGGGTTAATGCTGCTACTAACATAAAGACGCTTTAGAGAGTATCTAATCATTCCTTGTAAGTATTTGTCGATAACCTCCCAAAAGTTTTGATAAAAAATGGCAGTGAAGCCATCAGGCCCCGATGCCTTGTCTAGATGGAGGGAGAACACTACATTCTTGATTTCTTCGACTAAGGGTGCGACTGTAAGATGGGAGTTCATATCCTCAACGATTAGAGTTATTACATGCTCAAGCATGTAATTTTCATTAGTAATATCTCCATGGCAATTGTCTTGATACAAATTGTTATAATGTGATGTGGCAACATCCTTAATGGTTTGGAAGTCCATGACTCTCTGCCCCTGGAATCGTATTTTTGATATATTATTCTTGCTTTCCCTAAATTTTGCTTTCTTATGAAATAATTTGGTGTTTTGGTCTCCTTCCTAGAGTCAAACACTTTGTGACTTGAGTTTCCAATATTCTTCCTCTTTCCTGAGAAGCGAATGATAAGACTTAAAGGTTTCAACTTCTTTCTTCATGTCATATTGGGTGACCAATTATGTTTCTAGTACCTCTTGAATAAATGCTATTTGTTATTCCATTTCCACTATTGAGCAATGTCGTTCAGTCTTACCTTCCTTTAACCATTTTTTAATACAATGCTTTAACCATTTGATCTTTACTTCCCATTACTACAATTGGGCTTCCATCCATCCACCCTGATCAGGATGACTCAACAAGGTCACTGAATCCAAGGTAGAGATTCCAAAAAGGGGAAAAGCATAAGGGGATGAGACAATAATTCAAAGGAGTTGAGAGGGTGAGGCAAATAGGGTGGTGGTTAGATCTGTTCTAGGGTAAAATGAAGGAATGGAGAGATAGCTTTATAGAGAGGAAATTATCAGAGGCTAAGATGAGATCCAATTGGGAGACTATGTGACAAGGAACAGAGCATTTGTTATCCAAATATACCAAAAACAAAAAAGATTGACATTAAAAAGACTAAAATACTGGATGAGGTCTTCCATGTCTTCTTGGAAGGGGTCCCTGACCATAGACCCCCTTGTTGTAACATTTTCTTGTTTCAAATAATTTTTCAATTTTTCTTTTTGAAAATGCCTTATTTATGAACTTTGTAAAATAATATATATGTGCAACTTTATAATAACATATATTTTATGTTTTAATCTATTTGAATAAATTTATGTTGGATAAAGTTTGCAATAAAGTGCTTGTGTAAATGCCACACTCTTTCCCATGACAAAGATTTCGCCCGACATGATGAATGACCCTTATTCCAAAGCAAAGCCCCCTCGCTTTCTTGATATTTAATGCTTATGCACGCGAGGGTCCGCAGTACATTGTTTCTCGAAAATAGCTTTGACATACGTGGCGACTTCCTGCTAATTGCGCACCCCCTTTCCTAAAACACTTAACGTTCATACGACCCCTCGACACAAACCCACTCTGGTTTCTTGTCCACTGCTATTATTCCACTGTAACTCTTTGCAGCCAACCGCCAAATGTATTTTACCATTGTCTCGCACTTCGTATCCTTCTTGTTAAAAAAAAATCATCGTTCGATAATTTCACGCATCTATCAAAGAATTACAACACAACTCCTTTTCAACTGATTGAAAGTTATCTATTGAAAGTTACATGTACTTTTGTTCTCTTTTCCTTCCTTTTACATTCATCAATGTGTTCACAAAAGGGAAAGGAAACCAAAACCCAGTTGAAGATCATACCTTCCTCTGTGTCCGATAGACTTAACAAATTGCCATTAATTGACATGGAAGCCAAGCCAAAATTATAGAGTCTAAGTGAAAATTTGACCTCTATGAAATTAAAAATTGGGCATTTCAGAGATTCTGGGATAACAATGATGAATTTTATCTCTAGGAATATTTATTGCCCCAGTGCATCTTCGCACAGACCCACCATTTTCCAGAATTTGTTGAGTGGTGTGTAGATAGGTATTTACTAAGCGAGAGAGTTATAATCGCCAATAATGGAGAGCCATTACCTTACACAACCTTTGCATCAATATTGCAAGCCTTAACAATTATGGTTCCTAGTGCTCTGCACCCATTTTCTAGTGAAGATATATTAAATTTATCAAAAGGTAACCTTTCAACAAAGAGCTTTTATATTTGAATCATTTATGTGAGAAGCAGCTGGAATTCCCAAACATAATCCACCATAATGCTTCATCTATATTCCCATAAATCTCCAGGAAAATCATATCTATGTTATGCTGCTTGTTAGGGTATGATAATGATGAAGTAGTAGATGAAGTTATATTGGGTTCTCTGTCAACCTTCTCGTCAAGAAAGAAACCAACAATATTATTCAATTTCAACCAGTTTCTCTTAGAGATGATTCATGAATTTTTTTGAAAGTTTGGAACTGAAAAAGCATTCAGATATCAATCTATGTTGGTTTATTTATTTTTATATTATCAGTAAGAAATATTTCAAATGCAATTGTAGAAGCAAGATTTGCAAGGTAATTAGTGGCCAGTTTTTCATTGAACCTCATTGGTCAAGAAAAACTTTGAAGATTTTTCTTTCATCAATTTTGTGGATCAGTGTCTTCATGTATGTATTAGTCTTCTAAACAATGTTAGTATTCCCAGAATCTCACTAGAGATCAAAAGAATTCTCCAACTTAGTGAACAAACTATATTAGGTGACTAGTATTTATATAAGGTTTTTACTGAAATTAGAATGTATGGTTATGAGCTCCCTCCTTATCAATTACCAACATTTCTTCATGTTAGATTTTTTTCCCTTGAGTTTATCAGACAAAGTCTTAATGTGCATTAGATACATTTATTACCAAGGAAGAAATAAGCCTTGTTTAAACTCAAATCACAAGTATGGCCTTTTGTTGTCAATACCAGAGCATCAGATAAAAAAGTTGAACACTTATTGGCACAAATGAAATTCAAACTAGGAGTCAGTTGGCCATATGATCCAATAAGAAGGATTTCAAGCATAAGAGTTCGACAAGACTCTACTCCCTATGTCCATGTGTTAAAACCAAAATTTGAGAAGTTCGCTAAGAAGAAGACATGGGAAGAGAATACCCTACAAGATCTATCAGGAGAACAAGCAATAGTTCGACTAGTAAGACCTAGTGTCCTAGAAACAACCCAACAAAAAGAAAAAGAACTCAAAAGGACAATCGGGAATATTTTAGAATCAGAGGGAACTGAATTAAAAGTTGACAAAAGACAAAAAACAAGGGATTTAGAGGAAATTATGCCAGAAACTAGATCATCAGATACTTCTTCACCACCTACAATTGTTCTCGTAAGCAAGCCTGTTTTCATATTGCAACAAATTGAAGCAACAACATGACAATCTTCTTCTTCCACTCCTCCTTCTTCTAATCAAAACATTTTCTCAAAGTTCCTGGAAATTAAAAAGAAGAATGAAACTCTAAAGTCAATGACCTACACTTAGTTTTGGAGGCAGACTTCTTCTACAGAGGACAAATTGCTCTCAACCCTAGATGTTGAGAAGGACCAATTTCAACTAGCTTTTCTTGAACCCAAGATCCCAGGAGCAAAAGCTGCTAAATATTACAAGACCTCTGTGTTTTATTTTGATACCAAGTAAATTCGTCCTATTGATCAAATAGATTTACATAACATACTAGAGAAATGATATATTCTACTTTGACTAGCTCAACCATTAATGTATCAAAGTTGCAGAATAAATTGAACAATACACTTTCTGACCTTAAAATGGAGAGAATCTCATCCCTTTCAAAGGATACTAAAAGTAATTCTTTGGAGGATATTGTTATTAAAGTGGGTTTGGATCCTTGAGATGTTAATGTTTCCCAAGAGGTTATAAAAAAGAAAAGAAAAATGTTGATATTCAAGCTCTTCGAAAGAGATTGAAGTTTCCTACTACAAAACATCCACAAACACATGAATTTGGAGAGATTGAAAAAGATAAATAAACTCTCTTATCAATGACAATTGAGAAAAATATGCAGATATAGAAGATAGAAGCAGAGATGGAGAATTTACTCAAAAAAAGAGAGCATACAAGAAACACAATGATTACTGCATCACAAGGAGGATTAGCAAGGAATGAAGAAACATAAGAAGTAATAGAAGCACTATCTTTATTAAGTTTAAAGAATCAAGAAATTGATAATTTGAAAGTAACTTTGGAAAAAACTAGGGAAGCAAAAATCAACACTGACAGTTCTTTAATTACTGAAATCCAAAGAGGTTGCAGGTGGCAAAAACAACTTGAATGGAAATTAAGTCAGACTAATAGTGTTCAATCTTTGGTACATGCTAAAGATAAGATTTGGATGGAAATAATGTCTTCATTATATGATATTTTGTCATCAATTGAAATTATTGTTGAACAAAAAGAATTGTTGGAAAGAGCAAGAGAAACCATTAATGAAATCAAAGACGACCTGTGAAACAAACCTAGCCAAGAAAGTAAAATCATTAAGTTTTTAAATACAAAGGTAAGAGAAGAGCTAGAAAAATTGGGTATTGGAGACATAACTGATTCAGTTTTACAAACTAGAAAAGTTATGGCAAAGAAAATTTTAATGTTGCAAATGGAAGATAATTGTGAAAGTTTGCAGACACAAGTAAATAGATTTTACAGAAAATTCTCTGGTTTACAACAAAGAGGTCTGACTTCTTTTAAAGATTCACAAGGACAAATGGTGACAAAGGAAGACTATCAAAGATCACTGAACATGGTAGCAATGGATAAATCAAAATTTTCCAAAGTAAAAGGCACTCTAAGTGGTCAAAGTTTACTCGAAAAGTTATTTGATGAGCTTTTCATTTGTTATGAAGTTAAACATATATTCATAGCTAAACCAACTTTTGAGAAATATACAGAAGTGGATGAACCTTTCTAAAAACTAGTTGATTTAACTTATCTAATGGAAGAGGAATGGGAGCAACTCGTAAAACTCATTAAATAATTCAGAGAATCAAGGAAACATTTTAGCAGGAGATCAATACAATTCTAGATTATGAGGAGTAGAATCAAAACAAAATCAGATATTTTGGACTTTGATGCAATAATTAAGGACAATTGGAGATGGTCAAGTAGAAGAATTTATATTATGAATGAATTGTTAAGAAGATTATCCAAATTATTTGGATAAAATTTATTTTTGTATAGTAAATTTATAGAGGATAGTATTATTTTATGAAACTCTATATATATCATTTTGAAAAATTGGAAAAGGGTTGATACCTAGACCAAACTTCGGAATAATGTTGTAATACTTGAGATTTTGAAGATAATCAAAGGGTTTTGTTTTCAACTTGTAGCAACTTTGTATACTATGTGAGTACTTACCCTTGATTACATGTTTTTTTGCATAAATATGAGATTATATAGATATCTGGGAAGGCTATGTTGAGTGTCAACCTCCCAGACATCCCATTGCAAAGTTATGTTCTTTATTGAGTAAATTAATTAAACAAAGTGTTTGATTTAATTACTCAACACCATTAGGTTGTTGCTTCTATACTAATTATTATATGTATTGGTGTTTTTCTACAATGGTTCTTCTATACACTTTTGCTATTTAGATAATCAAATATCCAGGGAGGATATTTTATTTTCTAAATTCTCCATTCTTTTGTAGAATTGAGGCTTCTGTGATCCATATCAAATTTTTGAGAGATTCTTTAGCGTAAATCACATAAGAATTCATTTGTCGACGCGTTTCGAACCAACTAGTGTGGTTCATCGTCAGGACAAGTTGAAGAAACAGATCTAGATTAGCATGTTAAATAGTCTAAGTAGAGTCTCCAACGGCTAATTTGACCAACGACTAATTTTGACTTTAGGACCAAGGTCAAGTTTTTAATTTATTAATTATTATTTTTCTAATGGAAATTAGTTAAATTAGGTAAAAATAAATAAAATAATTTTAATTGGTGTTAATGGTTAGTTAAAAAAGTAATTTATTTATTAATTTTTTTTTTTTTTTTTTAACAAGATCGATTACTTATGTATTATAAAAACTTCACGGAACAAGTCCTTTTACATATGGAAGGTAAAACACAGAGGAAAGGATCCAAAATGGGTGCGCAGACCCTTGATCCTTGTTGGTAAGCTTGCAGAGAACAGTTTGAAAGAGATAACGGCTATATTGCCGAACAAACGGTCCTACTAATAGACAAAATTTGCAATGCATATATCCTGAGGCTACTGCTGGTTGACAGAGTCATCGGGTTGAGGCTCCTTTCTTGCGCTGGCCCTTGTCGAGGCTTCTGTTTTCATGCTCTGAGTTATTGTTTTGATGTGTGAAATTGCTTCCTCCATATGGTTGCATTTTTCCTTGAGACCCTCTATCTCTGCTTTCTGCTTCTCCAATTTTTTTCTTTTTGATTTGCTGTCTGCTTGGAATTCCTCCTTAAGTTCATTGAAGTGTTTTACAAATCTTGCTATCATGAAGCAGTGGGCTTTGCACAAGGTGCAGTTGCTGTTGGTGATGACTCGCTCCAAGGGGTTCGCAGCTGGGTCACACTCTTCCTGATGGTTAGCCATTTCAGGATCTTGCTTGATTGTAGCATTGTGTAGCTGCTGCTGTGGGAAGAAACTGGGAGAGCAATGGAAAGAGGGGAGAAGGGAATGAGGAAGAGGGGAGAAATGAGCGAGTGCGCTGCTTTGTGGAGGGACAAAAACTGCAGAGAGGGATACTAGAAGAGGGGAAGGGAATAGAATACCGTGAGCTTTCTGGGAGAAGGAGGAGACTGTAGTAATTGAGCACTGAGTCAGATGAACAAAACACTAGTTAGCATTTAAAAAAAGCAAGAAGCTGAAAACACCAGAGACTACCACTGAAAAGGGAGGATGACCTCTAGTCCCAGTCGATCGAGAGGCAGCCTCTGCTACTGAACCGCGCCGGAGGTAGACTGTAGGAGAACGCTCCTTTGCACTGTTAGAACTGTGAGAAGAGAAAGGAACTCTGCTGTTTATAAAGAAGGGAGAGGTGTTGATCAGGAGGTTCAGGTGGAGGAGGTGTAAGGATTTGGATGATCTTAAGGTCAGATCGAGGATTTTTTTGCAGGCAGAGGAGATTTTGATGCGATAGCTGCCTAACTGCTGCATGAAGATGGCGGTCAGGATCTGGTGATGTGTGAGCCCGTACCTGGTCGGATTGGCAGGGAGAGCGTCGCTTGCGTGCTTCAAGGTGTTGAGGGGATCGATGGCGCAGGAGGTGAGGACTGCCGACGGTTTGAAGAGCTTAGGGAAGGGGGCTAGAAGATGGACATGATTGCTGAGGTGACCAGAGTTATGAGAATTTGGAATGTGGTAGAACAAGCTAAGGAATTGGCTTTTCATATGTATTATCATTCTCTCTGACTTGACTAGTTGGCCTGCTGGTTGCCCTGTTGGCATAATAGTCAGCTTCTGAGTTATTTTCTCTCATGACGTGTTTGAAGGTGACGCCCCCCAAGTTGCTGGTGTTGTCCATGATCCGAAGCTTGAGGTTGCTGAGGGCTGTTTTTTTAAATTCGCCCCCTGTTGCCATGGCTGCGATTAAAATAGCCGAGTCTCCCAGGATGATTGGGCTTTGTATGCTCATTCTCTTCAGGATGGTTGTGCCTAATAGTAGGCTGTAAGCCTCGGCCTTGTTGTTGGACATTTTATCCAAGCCCCATTCATATGTTATCAGGACTTTGCCATGCTGATCCCTTATAACTCCCCCTGCCCCAGCTTTCCCCGGACTATTTTTAGAGGCTCCGTCAAACTGGAGGGTGGGTCGCTTTTGATCTAGAATCCATTGGTTTACTTCCTCCTTGGTGCCTCTGAGCTTCCAGTTATTCCTTCTCTTATCTGCTTTGTAAAGGGGGTGGTTGCTTTTGTCAAAACTGAGGCAGAATTTGTTGAACCAATCGATCTCAGTTTTGTGCCAACTGGTTCGATCTGGTTGGGACACACAGTTGGCACTTATAGTCTCAGAGATAAGAGCTGTAGTTTTTGCCAAGGTGCGGGCTAGATTGGGCTTCTGGTTTTTGAAGATGCAGTTATTTCGGGCGAGCCAAATTTGCCAGCTGAGAGTAGAGGGGATGCATTTGCATAAACGGATTATGGGAATCTTATTTTTCTTTGGGTAAGGATAGCATTTCTCCCAATTTTTTTGTAAAGAGGTGAGCTGGTCGAAGGTCTCTCCTATCCTCAGGGGACTGATAATGTGCTTCCAGCAGCTTTGGGCAAAGGAGCATTCAAAGAAGAGGTGATGGATGCTTTCCTCCTCAACTCGACAAAAACAACAAATTGAGGGGCCAAGAATGCCTCTTTTTTTGAGGTTCTCGGCAGTGAGAATCTTACCTTTGAGAAGGGTCCAGTTGAAAAACTTGATCTTTGGCAGACACTCTGATTTCCAGACTACTTTGTATAGGTTGCATTTGTTTGTTGCAGTGGTGTCCTGTAGGAGTTTGTATCCTTGTTTGACTGTGAATTTCCCTCCATTAGGGTCCCAGACATACCTGTCATCTGCCATTTTGTTTGTGGGAGCCGATCCTGTGAGAGATATCTTAAGCTCGATCCATATATCCCTGAGATCGTTTGGGGGAGAGAGGCCCTTCCAATCATGCCAGCTGTTGTGATCGCAAAGGGAGATGTCGTATAGAGAGTTCAAGTTTTTTGCTTCCATCCAAGTTTGGAGGGGTTTGAATTTTTGAATTAGGTTCCTTGGTTTTGCCCCCATGATTCTATCAAACCAAATGTTTATCTCCTTTCCGCTACCCGACACCTTTGATACATGGTTTCTAAATTGAGGGAGGACTTTTTTGATGAGCTTCCAAACAGGAGTGCACGGTCTTTCCACAATTGCTTCAGAGAGGACATTGGAATTCAGGCCATTGAGATACTTCCTTTTGATAACCTCTACCCACCAGGAGCCTTTTTCTATAAGCATTCTCCATATTAATTTGAATCCCATAGCTTTATTAGAGAGGCTTGGAATTTTGATACCTAGACCTCCTTTTTCCAATAGGAGAATGACTTGATCCCATTTGACGAGGCTGAATTTTTTTGAATCTTGTCTCCCTCCCTGCCATAGGAAGCTTCGCATAATTATTTCCATATGTTTATGGGTTCTTGCAGGGGCTAAGGTTACAACGTACTGATAAATGGGAAGGGCGGAGAGAATAGCCTTGATGAGGGTAGTTCTACCTGCCAAATTGAGCCAAGACATCCCCCAGCTTTGAAGCTTTCCTCTCATTTTTTCTATATGCTTTACCCAAATTTCTGACTTGACTGTTTCTTTTGCTAGGGGCAGACCCAAGTAAGAGAAATAGCTCCAATTTCTTTGCACCGGTATGTCCAAGATCGTGGAGATTCTTTGCATGATTTGCAAGGATACATTCCAAGTGTATATCTTGCATTTTTTATTGTTTAGCTTTCCTCCTGATGCTGTTAGAAAAGTGTCCAATGTTTTCTTGAATCTTTTTTCCATCAAGCTTGAAGCTCCCCCTATTAGAAGAGTGTCATCCGCAAAAAGTGAATGATTGATTTATTTGATCCCTCTTTCTATACTGATTCCTGTAATCTCCTTTTGCTTGCGGAGTTTTTCCAGATGGATGCTCAGAGTTTCTGCCATTATAATGTATAAGAAGGGAGAGAGAGGGCAGCCTTGCCTCAAACCCCTTGAACTTCTAAAGTAGATGCTTGGTCTGCCATTGATCAGAGGAGCTGTCCAGGGGTGAGTGATACACTCCATGATGATGCTGATAAAGTTGTTGGAGATCCCAAATTTTCTGAGGACTTCTCTCAAGAAGTGATGGTTAGCCCTGTCAAAGGCATTTGCCATATCTAGTTTGATGATCATGCCTCTTTCCTTCCTGCTGATGCTGCTATGGATTGCTTCTTGAATCAAGATGACATTATCCGTGATTTGCCTACGAGGAACAAAACCACCTTGGTTCTCTGAGATGAGGTGGGGGAGGATTTTTTTGAGTCCGTTGGCTAGGATTTTGGTGACTATCTTGTAGGAGACATTGCACAATGATATAGGTCGGAAGCGATCAAAGGAGAGGGGGTTTAGGTCCTTGGGGATGAGAGCTAGGTGAGATGATTTTGTGTTGTCTCCCATCTTGTGTTTTTGGAAGACATTTTTCACCATCCTTATATAATCTTTTTTTATTGTGTCCCAATGGTTTCTGTAGAAAGCCACAGTGAAACCATCAGGACCCGGAGCCTTGTCTTGCTACATGCTGAAAGCCGCCAAATTAATTTCCTCCTTTGAAACATCCCGGTCCAGTTCTCTGTTTTGCCAATCAGTGATTTTCTTCTCGATTGGCCTTAGGAAATCCGTGTTGTCCAGAGACTGAGGGTCTTCTGATAATAAAGATTTAAAATGTTTGTAAGCTGCCTCTTTGATTTCTTCTTGATCGCTGGTCTCTTTCCCCTCTACCAAGATTTTGTCAATTTAATTTCCAGCGCGTCTGAGCTTTAAACTGTTGTGGAAAAATGAAGTATTTTTGTCACCAGCCCTGAGCCAGAGGCACCTTGATTTCTGCCGTTGTTCTTCTTCCTCCATTCTGTTTTGCCTGTATAATTCCCTGTACATTTCATTTTCTTTAGTTTGGTCCTCCTCTGTGTATTGTATGTTCTCTTTTTCCTGATTCCATTGTTCTAACTGTTTATGGAGATCGATTCGTTTTTTGTTTTCCACTGCTGCATTATCTCTTTCCCACTGCTTGATAGCTGTTCTGAGAGACTTTAGTTTGGTTTCCCATTTACAGTGGGGAGAACCAACGACTTCCTTTGCCCACTGTTCTTGGACAAGTTTTCGAAATTCTTCTTTGTAATCCTAGGCTTTATTATATTTGAAGGGGAGAGGCCCCAAATTTCTTCCCTTGTCCAGTGTCAAAGCCACGGGCTTATGGTCTGAAGCAGAGGCTTGAATAATTTTGCTTTTGATTGAGGGAAAGCTTGCTACTATTCTTTCATGAACAAGAATTCTGTCTAACCTCTCTTTAATGTTGTTGATGCCATTTCTTTTGTTACTCCACGTATACTTCCCGTTATGAGGAGGGATATCTATTAGATTGTGGGCATGAATTAGAGTTTCCAGAGAGTCTCTTGAGGGGTTTGCGAAGAAGTTCCCTCCTGGATTTTCATCAGCATTCCTTATTAAATTCAGGTCTCCTCCCAAGAAAATGTTCCTATCTTGAGCTAATTGGAGATCTGAGGTTATTGAGTCCCAGCATATTGCTTTGTCTCTGTAGTGATTTGGGGCGTAGATGT
Source organism: Pinus taeda (assembly GCA_000404065.3). Lineage (NCBI taxonomy): Eukaryota > Viridiplantae > Streptophyta > Pinopsida > Pinales > Pinaceae > Pinus > Pinus taeda. The sequence continues at coordinate 128,824 of APFE030322520.1, forward strand.
TGTAGATTGTGTCTTCCTCTTTTGAGACTTTGTTTTTAATGTCTATTCTTACCCACCAATTGCAGGAGTTTTGATTGGTAAGGTCCCATTTATTTTTGTTCCATATAGTTCCCATGCCTCCTGATGCGCCTGCTTTGCTGTAACTGTGTAGTTTTTGCTTCTTTTGATGTGGTTTTGGAAGTCTTGATAAGATATTTTTGTCTCCTGGATGAGGAGGAGGTTTGGCTGCTCCTATTTGATTAGATCCCGGACTGCGTTTACTTTTAGGGAGGAGCCCATCCCCCTGCAATTCCAAGAGACCAGAATCATCATTTACCATTTTTTGTGTGTGTCCCGCTCTTCTCTTTCATCATTTCCCCACTTCCTTTTGGCTTGTCTAGATATGTGTCCATTGGTTGTTGAGTTCCAGTGGCCATTTCTTTCGTTGTTGTTTCATCCCTGATTTCTTTGTTTGACTTCCTGCCTGCTTTTCTAGGAGGGTCAGAAGTGAGGTTATTCTCTTTCATTTTGTTTCTGGTTAATATTTGATCCACGGTTGGAGGAGGGGAGGGCGGAGGTTGAGAGAGGGAGGTGATGATTGCAAGTGCAGTGTCTCGGGGAGATGAGGGAGGAGAAATGGGATCTTCGGCTGACAGAGATTCAAAGGGGTTGGAGCATGAGGGGAAGGGGGGAGCTGAACTAGAAGGGTGGGTGGGAACAGAAGGATTTTCCGGGAGGGCCTTGGAGCTTGGGCCGAGAGAGGGATTAGATTTTTTATTTTTAACTTGTTCCCATGAGCCTTAAGAATTTTCAACATTTCCATTAGATTCATTTGTTTTTAACTTGCTACATCTATTTGAAAAATGCCCATACTCATGACATACCTTGCACTTGAAGGGTAGCTGCTCGTAATCTACCTGTTGGATGTGTGTCCATTGATCCACCTTGATCTTGATAGCTTCCGGCAGGCCTTTCCCTAGGTCTACTTCGATGCATATCCTCGCACAAGCATGCATGTTCTCCTTTGGTTAAGATCTATCTATGTATTTTCCGACTGCGTTCCCAATGGCCTTGACTGATTCATCTCCCCAGCAGTGGAGCGGCAGGTGAGGAAGACAGACCCAAACCGGGATTGCGTTTGGGACGTCCATTTTCGAATCAAAATCAAGAGACCATCTATTCAGATAGAGGCCTCTTGAGTCCATAAAATAGGGACCATTTCTGAAGATGGGATTCCTGTCCTCTTTTGATTCAAACAAGAAAGTGTAAAAGCCTCTTCCACATAATCTGATTGCTATTTTTCCTTGTATGATCAAGTTCCAGTTGCATTCCACCCATTTTTGGACTGATCTGGGCGAGGGCCAGAGACCTGTGAACTTGGCTACCAGACCTCTTTCAGCTAAAGAGATTGCTGCCTTCCTCGGGAGGGAAGGGGGAAGGGAAACTTTAGGTATTTCATCGAGTTTCTTGATGAACTTAGTTGCAGATGGACGGATTCTTGATGCTGCATTCTCTGGAATAAGGGATGCGAACAACTTCTCATAGTCTTCTGGATCTGGAGGCGGGGGATCAATCCCAGCCATTGGGGAGACAAGGCGCAGATTGTCCAGGAGGGGCGGTGGCTGCCGGGGGAGCCCCGGGGCGGGAACTGAGCAGGAGGCCCAGAGATCAGAAGAAAGCAGGAGGAGGCCTAGGAGGGGCGCTGGGGGAGCAGGCCTAGCAACAGAGCTGCCAGGCGGAAGCCTGAGGGTGCGGGTCAGTCAGAGGAGCCCTAGGCCATCATGGCGATCGCCTGTGGAGCAGCGTTCCGTCGTCTCTCCTCGATCGGGTTAGCAAGGCTGTTACTGAGAATGAAAATTTGTGTTTATTAATTATTATTATTATTATTTATTATTATATATCTTTTAATTAAAATTTTTAATATTATGTTGTTAAGATAAAAGTTAGTTAAAATTAATAAAAAAATTGGAACGAGCTAACTTGGGAAAAAAAAGAAAAAAGAAAGAAAGAAAGAAAGAAAGAATAAAAAAATAAAAAAATAAAATCATAAAATAATAATAATAATAATAATAATAAATAAATAAATAGATAAATAAAAATGATTTTTTTTTTTTTTTTTTTATTTTTTTTTTTTTTTTTTTTTTTTTTTTTTTTTAAATAATAAATTAAAATAAAACTAAATAGATAAATTCTACTAAATAGATAAATTCAACACTTTGAATTTTCTTTAAAGTATTAAGGGTTATTAACATAAATAAGAGTTTGTATCCTTGAATCATCCATTTCAAATACACACCTCAGATAGATGCTTTGACACAGTTCTCTAGCTCGGAACTATCTACAAAGGACAACACCCCCCTCCCTTTTCTTTGTGATTCATAGTAGTGCTGAAATCCTCACCGAAAATGCAATTCTGGCCAAATTCTATGCCCTTTAGATCCATGAGGGATTTCTAACATTTCTATTTTTCTCGAAAGTGAATTGGCATATATAAGTTTATGATTGTGCATACCTAATGAATGTCCAATAGCTTGAAGGATGTTGCGATCCAATGAGTAGTTTTCATGGAGTGATGGAATTGAAGCTAATTTGGATCCCAAAGTGCGTATAGACCTCTAGATGCGCCACAAGATCCAACTACAACCATGTTTCTTTGGTTCCATAATTTTCTTTGTTTAGATGATATTTCACTCTCATCATCTTTGTCTCCTCGAAGAGGGCCACAAAGGATTTTTCTTGAAGGATATGATATTTTTCTTCCTTTATTTTTTTTCCAGATCGAAGGCTCCTGTAATTCCAGGATATTGTATTCATCATTTACTCTTGGAGGAGGATGTCCCCTCTAACGGGACCTATCGATGCTCCTCCCCCCCCCCCCCCCCCCCAACCCCCCTTTGCTTCCATGATTTTCTAGCTAACGGGGTATAATGTGCTAATAACCAAGTTCTTTATCATTTTCTAGTTGCTATGTTATGATATCTCTATTAGACTTGCGCCCTGATTGACGAGTTCTCCTTACTACTTCATTTCCTTCTCTTTTTATGAATTCTCATCCGCTGAGTTGGTTTTGATAGTTGGTCCAGTGATTTACTTTGTTGAGAGAAAGTCATCCTCATCCTCCTCAGATTTTTCTTTAGAACTGCCCTTGATTTTGAGAAGACTCGAGACCCTACTGAGGAGAGGCCTCTTTAGAAACTGGCTGGGAGGATTCACCTTCTTTTGACATGCTTGAGAGAGCTATGTAATGATTTCGCACACCACCATAATTTATGTCCCAACTAGGCCCACCCTAGGTAGGGCTAGAAGGTTTCAGACCTTGACCCTCCTTGATCCAGGTGGCTCTAGACACATGCATAAGTCCAAGAACACTCAGAAAAGGTCAAAATTAAAAATGGTCAGAACTCTCCCAAATCAACACTAGATCAAAGTGCTCATTGCCCTAATTCCAACGGTGCAAACAACACTCAAATCTGAGCTAGTATGAGGGAGAAAGAGCCAGTCAAAGTCTTAGTCAAAGTTGGGCAGTGGGCCGAGTTTAATGGTCCTACAAATTGACCAAGTCCCGGACATGGAATCTGGCTCCCGAGGAGCGGGAGAATTTGTTCAATACTTAATTTGTCTAATATCCCTTATATTAGACAAAATCAAAAATATATATATTGTTTAATAATATTTATATATTTATAATATATATATATTTACTATATATATATATTAGGATTATATATAGTAATATATATTATATATAACCAGTGGTGGGCCATGACCCCCCCGACCCTCCAAACCCATGACATTATAACATTTAAAATGAAACGAGGTGGGCGGGCCACCTCCGGTGGACCTGGCCCACATCCCAATCGCCATACCATAATATGTAACAACCGTGGGCGGTGGGGTTTGAATCTGCCGGGCTGGAACGGATGGCCCACCGCTTGGGCGCCCACATCAATGTAACCAACCCAAACCTCACACACAAACCATGTAACATATCAATACAACCGCATGGTGTATATATATATATATATGTAATGGTTACCAACCTTTAATCCAAAAACGGTTCCATGCCGCGCCAAAATAAAAAAATACACCGTGTATTTTTGGAGTGGTCGAGATTTGATACCCTGACCTACCCTCCTCTATTACTCTGCCCTAACCAACACACCAACTATACCTATTGGTTAATCTGCCTGCCCATGTTTATTTAAACTAATACATTGCCATTCGACGGAGGAGGAAGGGCACGTGAGACTGAGCGGCCCACTACATAACCATGAACGATGGAACCAGGAGTAGAACCCCGACAAAGATGCCAAGGCAGAACCCTGACATTTTTTTTGAGGCAATTTTTAATTAATTGCAGGTGGAACCATGAGCATGGAGCAGAGGGAGGCAGAACCATTATTGAGCCCAACTTTCAGGAGGGCGAAATTTTTCTAGTGTCCAAATTGGACAAAATTTATGTCGATCCTACACCTCTCTACGACACGAACCTGATGGCACAGACAAATTTTTGATCTGAGCAGTAGATCTTCAGATGACCAAGAGGAGGGAATCTTTGAGGAATCTAAGGGGAATCTAAAAGATTCTAGTTGCCTCAAAATTTCACTTTGTCAGAATTCAGAAATTTGACAATCGATTTTACACTATTCGACACCACGAATCTGATGGTATAATCAGAATTCCATTTGATTATTCCATTTGTCGACCACTTTTCAAAGTGGAGTGCAGGTGTCAACATTCAATGTGTGAGCAGTCATTTCCATGATATTCGACGCCACGAGATTGATGATACAGCTAGATCCAACAGTTTATCAGCCTCCTCTTCAGATAACTCCTTGATGTGAGGTATATGTAGTGTGATCATGTACTTCTTTATCTCTTTGCTTGAGATGCATTGTGCTGTATAGATCCCTGCTTGATGTTTGATGTGGGATCTTGTTTTGTTCTTCATGTGAGATGTACTTATTGTCATGTTTTGATTGAGATCCCTTTGTTGCCTTGACAACGAGATACTCATTGTCACCATGGATGTTTTGGTTGAGATCCCTTTGATGTCATGATGGTGGGATGCTCATTGTCATCATGCAAGTTTATGTCATGCTGATAGGAGGTTTGTTGTGAGTGATAGTTCCTACAACGGAACATCTCGTGGAGAGACTTTGCCACTCACGTAGAGGGCACATTTCCTTGTATGAAAGAAAACATAGTCCATGTACATCTTAACGATTTCCACTTGTTTGTGTTTTCACTGACATACTCAATTAATTTCTCATTAATTCATTTGCTCGATTGGATCTAAAAGAAGCTACGATGCTCCCAATTTGAATTCCAACAATGTTACTCTTTAATTCCATTAACGTAATTTTGTAATCATTTATTAGACATAAATAAAATTATGGTAAACTTATTTGCCCTAACTACTTAAGGATTTGCTAAATCCAACCCTAACATATACGGGAAGTTTGCTCTCTTAATGATACCTTATAGGAAGTTTAGTTTCTTAACTTAATAATGCTATTAAACTCTTAAACTCTTTACTACAGTGAAGTGCTTTAGTTAATTCTCAAACATCTTTTTTCTTAAAATCCCTAACCTAGAAGTCAAAAACATTAAAACAATATTTATTTTTCTAAACCACCAACATTATTCTCAAACCAAATCAACGAAGAAAAACAACTCTGAAACTACACAGGACCACAACAAATACAGAATATGACTATGATATCTCTTCATATATAAACATTTATTGTCTCCAAAACTAATTTGACTAATGCCAGCTTCCCTCCCTTGAATAAGTATCGTGAATTAGTCATCCTCTATTTCATTTTTTTCGTAGAATTAGTTCCAGTCTTTGAATATGTTAGTAGGTTTGAAATAAAATGTTAGCAGGTTTGAGATAAAGTTTTAAATATTCTAATTTTGCATTAATATCTGAGAAACTTGTTTCGCTAAACGTTTCTCTATGTCATTGAATATCATTGAGAGGATTTCTCTATGTCATTGAATAGTATTGAGAGGATTTATAAAAATTCATTTACATATATTTTTTTTCTATGTCATTGAATAGCATTGAAAGGATTTATAAAAGTTCACTTACATATTTTTTTTCTTGTTTGTGAGATAAGAGACCTACTTCTGTGAAGTGATTTCACTCTTAAGTCTACTAAAACATACATACTCTATCCCTCTAATTTTAAACTTGTGGTATCTTAAAAAGAAACACATACTCTTAATCATTAAACCCATTCAAACTGTAATATAATATACACACACACGCGCGCACACACACACACACATGCGCGCGCGCGCACACACACACACACATATATATGCTTTATATAAAACTATTTATTTTTAAATAATATTTTATATATAAGAATTCAATTAAAACAATTTATTCATAAAATCCTAACCGCTTGTGACAAATTATTAATCATAATAATTAGAGAGAGTGATATTTTTGGCTTTTAACCCGGAATCAACAACACTATCTAATAGAAGATATTAAGAAAGTGACATCCCTTGCATTTAATAATAAATATTTCTATATTACGCATCTACCACATTTCAAGCAGAATAGAATTGTTTAATGACAATGTTACCACCCCCCATGCAATGTCAACTCTGAAGAAACTAATAATAATAAATATGAGGTGAAACAGAATTGTGAAGAAAATAATAATAATAAAATATAAATAAGTAATGGCATGTTCTACTAGTGCTACCAACTCCTTGAAGATGCCATGTAGTCCTGGCTCCACATCATTAGTGAATGAAGTGTGAATAAAATTGAGAAGAAGAAGGAGGACCATGATTTAATGAATGCGAAAGGAATAAAATTGAGAAGAAGAAGGACCATGATTTAATGAATGCGAAATGAACAAAATTGAGAAGAAGAAGAAGAAGGACCATGATTTAAGGAATGTGAAATGAATAAAATTGAGAAAAAGAAGAAGGACCATGATTTAATGAATGCGAAATGAATAAAATTGAGAAGAAGAAGAAGAAGGACCATGATTTAATGAATGTGAAATGAATAAAATTGAGAAGAAGAAGAAGGACCATGATTTAATGAATGTGAAATGAATAAAATTGAGAAAAAGAAGAAAGACCATGATTTAATGAATGCGAAATGAATAAAATTGAGAAAAAGAAGGACCATGATTTAATGAATGTGAAATGAATAAAATTGAAAAAAAGAAGCAAGACCATGATTTAATAAATGCGAAATGCATAAAATTGAGAAAAAGAAAAAAGATTACCATGATTTAATGAATGCGAAATGAATAAAATTGAGAAAAAGAAGAAGGACGACCACCATGATTTAAATGAATGCGAAATGTGTTGTGATTATGCATAAACGTTTACACATTTCCTCGTAGGCGGTGGCTACATTATTCATAATCCACAGAATGGTAGGATTCAATCCCCGGGGTGCAAGCAATCTAGAAGAAGGCAATCAACGGAGTAAATGATATAAAGAACACAATCGTTTTATTATTTGTTTTTATTTTATTCGAGTTTTTAAATATATGTTTTATGTGTGTATAATGGAGAGAATTCTTGTTTTTCAAAATTTAAATGGGTTAAGATTGACCATAAAAGCATTTTAATAACACATGGATTGATAATAAAAAAACAAGTAAGATCGAATTACAATTTTTTTTTAATAATCTTAAATAATTATTTAAGTAATTAAATATTTATTTAGATTTAATTTAAATTTGGATTTATTAAATTTCAAGAGGGATTAAGTTTAGAGTTAAGAGCATTTAAGTTGGTATTCTTGTATTTAGAGGGATTAAGTTCAGAGTTAAGAGCATTTAAGTTGGTACTCTTGTATTTAGATGGATCTAAGCTGTTTTTTTTATTTCATAATAAATTTCTACGCGCTTTTAAATAAGCTTCATCATAACAAATATCATGGAAAAATACTATGGGTTATGGATCATTGGTAAACCCATCAAATGACTAAAGACTAACTCAAACTTATCTTAATAATAATTATTTTTTAATTTTAATTTAATTTTAAATAATTTATTTAAGTCACCATAGCATTACATTACATTATTTTTTACAACATCACTACTATAATTAATGTAAAATAATGAGGATAATTAATGTAAATTACCTAATTTTATTTTAGCAATATGTTTATGTTATGTTTAATAAAATAGAAAATTTCAATTTAAAATCACTATCATATAATATCTTAAGTCATAGTAAGTATGGAAATATTTATATAATAAAGTCATATGTTTCAAAAAATCTACATACTAAAATCACACTTTCAACCTTGGAGACAAACCTCACACAAGCGAGTTGCTATTTACATTAAGATTTCTTTATAAATCCACGAATTCAATAGGTTACTTCTATTAAAAAAATATACAAAACCACACTAGAGTCATGAGTTGCTATTTTACATCAAGCTTTCTTTATAAATCCACAAATTCAATATGTTGCTTCTATTAAAAAAAATACAACACTACACTAGAGTCATAATTCAAGAGTGCAATTGTATTTCAGAATTGAGGTTTTTGTGATTTGAAATGACTTGAGCTTCTTCTTCCACATTCATCACATTGAAAAATTTTCAGTTGAAATTTCAATTTATTTGTCTTGATGAAGAACCACACTTGGATTAACTCAATTTGTCAAGTCCCCTACATTAAAGCACTTTTGCTATTGAGAGGTCACAGGTTCAATTCTCTCAACACTCTTGGAGTCAATACTGTGGTTGAGCTGATAGGAAATGATCCCTTCGGGTGGATCTTCCTTGTACTAATATTTAGTGGATGTAGTGTCACCAACCTCTGGGGCCTTTGAACCACATAGAAAAAAATTTGGAAATTTGAATTAGGATACTAGATTTTTGCATTTGGGAATAGATAAGAACCAAATTTCACTGAAAAATATCATATAGTCCATTTATCATTTGCCTTACTAAAATCCAAGTTCAAATCCAAAGGGTGGCAAAGCATGTACACATTCATTGACTTTAGCAATCAAATTGCCATGTAGAGGCGAGTCCTTATCCCATAAATACAAGGTTCTCATATACCAATTTAGTGTTTGTCTTGGCCATGACCTTAAAAATAAACTATTATTATTATTATAAAATAAAATAAAATATTTTTTACTTTACTAAAATCTACAAAATAATAGATTGTAGAGCCCTTAGAAATGTGGAATTTACTCACAATATAGTGAAATGAGTTTGGAAAATTTGAAACCCTATTGTGAACCAATTATTTGAGAAGTGTAGCAAGAAAGGCTTAATTTGGGTTAGCCTTGGTCAAATTGAGAAAAATCTCCACATCAACAAACAACTTGGAGGCAGTTAAATGAGGTGACATGACTCTTGTCACTGAGTTAGCTTAGTAAATTCGAGCTAGAGTGCTTGGAGTTCAGTTATGCATATGTGCTTGCTAATTTATAACAATTTAGTTCAATTATTTCTAGTTGTACTTAGTTAAACTAGTTCTAACAGTTAATAGAACAAGTTGGCGGAGGTTGTGCGATGGGACAACAATCTAACTTTGAGATCGTCGAGTTAACTGATCAATCAACCAAAAGTAGCTTATGCATGCAAAGAATTCGAATATCTCAACTGTGGTGGTGTTGAAGGCTCGAAATGTCATTGCCTTAAAATCGGGGATAACCACCCGGTTGGGAACTTGAAAACCATTCCTTTTCCATCTGTAATAGTGGCTCAAGGTGAGGATAATGGGACCAGTTTCCCTTTAAAATATATAGTGGAATGTGAGGTATAAAGAAGGTGAAATAGGTGTGATGAATAGAAATGAAAGTAGTACAAATATATATGTCTAACTATCTGTATCCCGAGACTTAAATTGTCTTTATATGTGCGATTTTAAAGACTCTAATATGTAAGATAATGTAGATCATCCAACATTTTAGGAAGTAAATACAAGTGAGATAATTAATTTGATTAAATAGTTAATCAAATTAATTGTTAACGCATATCACATAAAAGATCTCGTTGTTTTCCACATACTTTTAAAGATAACAATTTCACACTTTCAATAGTGAATAAGTGTTTAACTATATTTAAAGCTCATATATAGAAAAACAATGTAGAAAATATGATTGTTAATCAGATATAAGCACAACAATAACATAGAGATAGAAGTACTCGATATATCAGTGCTCTGTTCATGAAAAACAGTCTTGGTTCAACTTTTCTATTAAGATGATTGAAAAAGTACAGTAGTGCAACTTTCTTAAGTCTTCTTTACAAAAATATAGAACCCCTTTCTAAAATACATGAAAGGGTATTTATAACTTAGAAAACGAACTGTAATAATAGCAAAAACATGAAATGTTGAGGAGGTTTAAACAAACCATCCTTAAAATAAAATCAAAAGGACCAAAATAGAGTCAATTTCAAAAATTCATTAGGAATGAGAAGCTTGCTACCCTCCCATTTGCTGCCTTAGTTCATAGATATCCACCATGGGCTTCAATTCAGGAGGATGAGCTGGCTTTAGATGCATCTGTCCCTCATACACAACATTAGAGAGCGCTAGAAGCATATGAGAAGTGGTATTGGCTAGGCATCGTAACATTAGCCATTAACTATTTGGTTTGACCAAGTATTGCCAATAATGTTCTAGATTTAGCTTCGATAACTTTTTATGTTATATTCTTTTGCCTTGGACCAATCCTTCCAATATTTAATCAATGTCTTGACATCGGGTAAAGCATCAACTGGGCATTCTCAAATTAGATTAGCACCAAAAATATTCTCGCGGATGGTTTTAATAAGGTTGCTTTCAATGTCCCTTGCTCTAAAAATGGCTCCTTTAGCTTGCTTTAGTTTCATATCCCAATCCCTAAAAAGGATCTCTTTTTGTGAATCCAGAATCCTTCGAGGATTTGTTGTTATTCCATATGCATTGTCCTGCCATGTACTATAATCAGAAATTTTCTCTTCAATGTCATCAAAATATGTCCTCAGATCGGACAACTGATTCGTTAGTGAATCACTTGTTTGACATAGATCATTCATTGTTGTTAATTTATGGAAAAATACAACCTGCTGTTGAGAAAGGAGAGTGTTAAGTTATCCTACTTCTTTTTTGAAATCTTCAAGTTAGGATTATCTTTCAATTGATCAATCCTAAGTTGGAGTTGTTGTAACTGATCATTTTTTCTTTTGATGTCAGCCTCATGTTGAAGCTTCATCTCATCAAATCTTTTCTGCAATTGGGTTACTGTTTCCTACCATCCTTCATCAATACTCTGTTTGGCATTAAGTAATGCATGTTATAACTGTAGGATCTTATCACCCTTTTCTTTGGTCAGATCTTGTACTTCTGAGGCCTTATAAATAGTGGTTGTAGCATATGCTCCTGCAAACTGTGATAGCTTGGTTAGATCATCAGAAGGGCTTGTTTGTGGATCTTTCCACATAACATCCAATGGTATATCTCTAGGAACTAGTGCCTGAGATTGTTCAACTCTCTTTCTCTTCCTTTGTCTGCTCATAAAAACACTGTGTTTTGGACTGTAAAATACACCGAGAGGAGGTATTTCCTCAATTCTAAGAACAAATTCAGATGTAGGGTGAACCAGGATGACTTCCAGGTCATCAGTGTTGACAAATTTACCCGAAGAAATAATAGTGAGCGAGATCTTCTTAGTGATCTCAGGGGTATTTAGTGTTTCTTTGGAGCTGAAACATGTGCCTCCAGTGATCCTGTATTGATCATTTGGTCAAATGTATTCCATACTTTATCCAAATCGCTGGTAGACTGCGATCTGTTAGTGTGTTGTGCTGATGTTGTGCTTTCTTTGTTTTCCTGATTGTCTGTAGAATCCTTTGAAAATTGGGCCAAAACCTGTTGCTGATGAATGGATTATTGCGAAATATTTAATACATTGAGAGGGAGGTTCTCCAACCTTTTGATTATGTAGTCCTTGAATTTATTTAATTCCTCTAGATTTAGGCGAGCTTCAACTAACTTTTCCACCTATTCATAGTCTCGGGCGGTTTCAAATAATTCATCAAAAACATCAGGTTCATGTTGGAACTATCTGACTTTGACCTAAGAAGTGAAATTTTGAGCCACTTTGCTTGGCTCATATTGCAAAGGTGGGATAGTGGGAAAGTTTAAGCATAGTATGTGTTCAATCTCAAGTGGTGCGTGTCTGAAATTTTCCAAAGTATATACTTCACAACGAACAGGGAATGATGTCCAAATGGACTTCTTAGCTTCCTTGAGGGATTTAGCTAGGCCATTGCCAACCGTTTGATAGGAAACCTATCGGGCTAAAATCTTGTCAGGTACATAAAGGGGGAGAACATGTGGGGCAGCTATGCTACCAAAATTCCTAACATAGGTGAAAGATTCCTCACCAAACCACTTACCTATAGTTGTAAGGTCATCGTGAGATTCTCTGGAAAATCTACTGGGTTTTTCATAAAAATATCTTGGTACAAAGGAAACTTAACTCCATGTCATATTTTGTAAAAATGGGGTTGGAAATTTGACTCCTAGAGGATATTATGATAGATTTGGATATGGGTAGGGTCCTCTAGGGTCCATTTCCATCCCATGGATGGAAACTCAGAGGTAAAACAAATTGCATCCATGATGTATGCACTCATAAAGAAAGGGGGCACAATCCTAGTGGAAATATTGTGCTTGCTTCTGTAGGTTAGGATCTGGGAAGCTAAATTATTTGATAAGATAGTGGCCCAATCCATCATATAGGAATTTGAGGCAGCTCCAATTAGGATTGTAAATTTTTGTGTATTTGGATGTCCAAACAATCTACATAACATAGCAACAAATTGGCAATGAGGAACATAAAAGGAAGCTACAGAATACAAACCCTTGTCTTCATGTTTGTGTTTTCTTGGATCGTTCCTCCACTACCTTATTGGCTCTGATTGAACTGTGTTTTCTACTGCGAACTTTTGAAGAAAACGTGCATTATATATATTTTGCGACTACGTTAGATTGTACATCTTTCTCAAGTCCTCAACTCTGAATGACCCAATTAGCGTCTGTTTCCTCAAGGTTAGGAAGGCCATATTTGCAATGTCCACCTCGTCGATGACAGATTTGACCAAATCAATGTAAGGTATAATCTTGGGCCGAGCAACAATTTGATGGAGGTGAGAATTAACAACGTCTGCCCAAGTAGTTTCAGAAGTTGATGTTGAGTCATCCACTGTGACTTGTCTTGTAACCACTCTAGGTTCTTCCTCTTCAAACAGTTTGTGCATGGATTCCTAGGAAAAACTTCCTGAATCTATGGTGCATGTGGTATCAGAGATTAACGGGGGCATCTCGATCACTTCTGTAGTAGGAGGAGCCAACTGTGGTGGCACTACAATTTTCTTAGCATCTATCGACATTTTGCCCGGGTTCTACTTAGCGGGACTAGCCTTTGGAAGAGAGAACGTAGAGAATGAGGAGAAAACACTTAGAGCTTTGAAACTTATGGCAAAAAAGACAAAATAGTATCAAAATTGATGATTAATGCAAAATCATGAAGCACTAAATGATAACGATCAAATCATTTACATTATCGAGAATCTTAAATACCGTTATAACTGTTCATAAATGGAAAACGTGTGTTCACATGGTCTGTAAAACAGGTTAGCGCTTCATTGGGTTTTTTCCATCATAATTTTCTTTTTGATGCATATCTTTCAATCTGTGAGATTAACCATTTGCTGATATGCAATTGAATAGTTTTAAAATATGCAGCGAAAGGCTTATGGCGGGGTTTATCACATAAGAAGTTCTTAAGGAAAGACACAATTTTAATTTTACGATGCGATATAAGTATCATGATTAGGAAACTGCGATGGAGTATTTCACGATATCGGAGAAGAGCTTTATCGGAAGGTCGAGGTTGTTTTAACAACAAGGAACGTCAATATTCCTCTTGCGATATAAGTATTGTGACGATGACGTGGCTTGTTGGCGGGACCAGGTCTGACATTTGTTTGCACATAGGGTTTGTCTTTTATTAAAGTTATGAAATACTTTCCGTTAATTCATTAAGGTTGGGCAAGGTCACATCACACTTTTCCTTGGTAGGATGTTATGACCTTTTGCGATTAGCGAGATGCGATATGTGAAAAGTCTACACAACTTTTCGCTTAAGTCATATTTTAATGCCATTAGACTTAAGACTTGGGTTCATATGACATAATTTTTGGTTTTTTAGGAATATTTCATCTTATTTAATTGCTAAAAAGACTCTAAATCAAAAATTAAAAAAGGTCCCCGTTGTTGGCTAAGTTAAATTATCTAATCATAATGGGGGTTGTTGAGTGACACAATAATGGTGATTCACTGGAAGAACCAATTATCTCTGTAAAATATATATTAGGAAATTTAAACTTAATCAAAACAAAAATAAATAGGAAAGAAAAACTATTTTGAAATATTAGGTAAATAAGATTACTCTAAATAAAAAAATTCATTTCATTGTAACTTGCAACCTTTTATAGATGAAAATCTTCACTATCTAAATAAGTCATTAATCAGTTATAAAGATAAAGTAGGGGGCTATTGAAGCTTATCTTTTTAGATGAACTTGTTTTGTCACAGGTAGAGCCACTGTTTCCAGCAGGCATGCATAGCCTCGACAGGGTTGCCTTTTAACCAATAATTAACTAGTATCCCATCCACTTATAGTTGTAATATTTAGAGGTAATGTGTTAAACTTTTTCTTTTTCTTTGAAGATACTTAAAAGCCATTGTCCTTGTTTGGTGACCATATGATGACAATTCCATTCACAGGTTGTAATAAAACCGAACAAGCTAGCTTGTGATGAGACTCCTTGTCCTATGTTTATATAACCATAAGCCATTATCCTGGTTTGATAGCTAGTAATGATAATGTCAACCTATTATTTTCCCATGGTCATGGTAAGTAGGCTCGTGATGAGACCTCTTATCTTCTAAATTTATTATATTTTTGAATTACACTCTAAAAATATATGATTATTGGATGGGGAGGTCCATTTACTCCTTAAGAGTGATGGATGAAAATCGAAGTTTAAGGTGCTAAAGCTCCGAACAGCCTTTACTTTTTAAAGAAACCTTTCCTGACTGATAACTAAATCAAAGATTTTATATTTTTTTAGGTGTGAAGAGGCTACGATTTCAATGGATAAAAAGTTTTAGAGTTTTATAATAATTACCCAATTCTCAATTTTGTAATTATTTCCTGAAAATTTTATATTTTGAAAAGTAAAAAATCAGAAAATGTTAAAAAATTATATATTACAGAGCAATGGAACATATAGAATATTGTAGAAATATAAACACAAAAAATGCATAAAACTAGTTTTCACCCAGTTTGGGCTACGTCCACCCCGAACAGCTAGTCCTTCCTTTCTATTATCCAGCAAAAATGAAGAGACACAACCTATAGTAGATCCACTGTAATATCCTTTGTTTTCTGTCACAGTCTCACCTCTCTGTTTTTCACTAAGAGAATACACATCTATTACACAACCTCAAATACAAAATACCCTCATACAAAGAGAGGGGTTGCCTTCTAGGGCAAAAAACCCTAAACTAAACATAAGTTCTACCATCAGATCATCCTCCTAATGAACGACCTAGATTGACTAGAAATTACTATACTTTTACAAGGCAATGTTACATCTGTTTTTAGCTTATGGGGCGCTGCCCCCGAAAACCCCTGCTGGGGGACCGCTGGCCCCCGGACCCCCGAGCCGGGGGGGATCAGCCCCCCCGAACCCCCGCGGGGGGGGAGGGGGGGGACAAGTCCCCCCCTGTGTGGAGGGGTGTACAAACTTCCTGGGGTATACATCCGGCTAAAACAAAGACCTCTAAATAATCATGCTCCACCCCCAACAGAAAATAATTAGAGATAATGATAAAAAGCCAATTATTTATACTAAAAGACACTGGTATGTATATATGAATATTTACATATTTACATAAAAAAGAATGTTCCTTTAAGAAAATATTTTTTTGAGAATTAGCCCATTAATAGGAAGAACATCCCTCTTTCATTGTAAATCTTGTAAAATAAAAGTTGATGGGTCAAATTTCTCAACAATTTGAAATGGTCCAAGCCACAATTTTTTAAATTTAGTATGCTTTCCTTTCTCTTCACATGCCTTGTCCCATTTGAGGACTAAGTCTCCAACTTGATTTTTTTTCTTACCAACTGAGTTTGCATCAAAGGAAAATGTTACTAGGTATAGACGGTGAGCATGTATTGTTTGGCTTTTTCCCTTTCCTCTTCTAATTTAAGTATTTGCGGTATCCTTAATTGCAGAGAAGAAGGTGGTTTTTCTTTGATATTTGTACTAGGGCTGATGAGGGGAGGACTAGATTCGAAGGAAGTATAACCTCTTTCCTATATACTAGATTAAAAGGAGAAGTACCTATGGAGGCCTTCTTAGTTATTCTATCAGCCCATAGAGCAAAAATCAAGGATTTATGCCAATTATTTTGGCTTTGATCAACAGTTCGTTTAATAATCCTAATGATGTTTTTATTAGTTTATTATGCTAAACCATTTCCTTGAGGATAGTAATTAGCAGAGTATTTAAGTTTAAATCCTCTTTTTAAAGCAAACTTAGTCATGTTATTTCCTGAAAAGTAAGATGCACTATAAAAAATTAGCGCATTAGGTAAACCAAAGCTGGTGATAATGCGTTAATCAATGAATTCAGTAATATTGTCAGAGTTCACTACCTTAAGCAATATCGGTTCTAGCCATTTTGTGAAATAATCTATGGTAGTAAGGATGAACTTATGTTGCTTAGAAGAGTGACGAACAATCTCACCAATTATATCCAATCCCCATTGTTCAAAGGGTTGTTCAACGTTGACTAGTTGAAGAGGTAAGGCATGTTTTCTCTATCTTCCTTAAGAAATTTGGTAAATTTTACATTTTCTCACATAGGCATGTGTATCCTTGAAAAGAGTTGGCCAGTAATATTCGACATGTAGGATTTTGTGAGCAGTGGTGTCTCCTCCAAAGTGTCCACCAGCTGGTCCATCATGTAATTCTTGCAAAACCCTTTGTGCTTCAAATTTTTCTAAGCATCTTAATAAAATTGAATCATATTTTTTGTAAATAACACATTATCAACGAGTTCATAGTGATTGGATTTCAACCTTAAAGCCCTTTTATTATTGTAATTGAGCTCAGGTGGAGCATAACCATTCTTTAGATAAAAAATGACATCAACATATTGAGATTCAATATCAGTAAGGCATACCTCAGATATTTGAACTGTATTATTTGAGTCTTCATCAGCTGATATGTTAGAAGATCCAATAATTAGTCTGCAAAAACCTTCACCTCTGACAATTTTAGCAGGTTTAATTTCAATGTCATATTCTTACAGAGCAGTGACCTAATTTTCCCTTTTTTCTCCCAACTCTTTTTGGACAAGCAATTGTCTTAATGTTGGGAATGGGGCAGTTACTTTAGTATGAGTTTTCAAAAGAAAAGGTCTAAAATGTTTGATGGACTTGAAGACTGCGAAGGCTTGTTTCTCCACTTTTGAATAATTGAGTTCTGCTCCCTGTAAGTTTGAGCTGAAGAAAGAGATAAGTGCCTCTATTTGTCGATCATTGATCTCTGTTAGAATTGCAACATAGGACAACTCGAAAGCAAAGGTATACAAAATGAACTGATCTGAAAAATTGGGAGTTATCAAAGAGGGAGCATCGATAATGGATTGTTTGATTGACTTGAAGGATTCCCTTTCATTATGTCCCCATTTAAAAAATGAATTTTTCTTGATCATAACTTGTAGAGGCAAAACAATTTGAGAAAAATTTGGAACAAATCTTTTCACAAAATTAATCTGTCCTAGGAAAGATTGCATTGATTTTTTGTTATGAGTTAAAGGGATCTCAGAAATTGCATTGATTCTATCAGGATCTATCCAAATTCCTTCCTTAGATACAATGAATCCTATAAGTTTCCCTTCACTAAGAGGAAATTATGATTTGTATCTAATACACCTTTCAAGAATCTATTTTAAATCACGATAATGATTATTCCTTTTCTTGGAATATATAGTAATATCATCCAAGTAAACAACAACAATTTTATTTATCATATCTCTAAAGGCAATTTCCATAGCTCGTTGAAAGGTTTCTCCCGCATTTATTAGTCCAAAAGGCATTTTTTGAAATGCATAAGTTCCCCATTTAGTTCTGAAAGTAGTTTTCAACCTGTCATATGGATGTACAAGGATTTGGTTATACCCTGAGAATCTATCTAGGAAGGACATAGGTTCAGAGCCAACTACTGACTGTAATATTTGTTCCATGGGTGGTAGTGGAAAATTGTTTTTCTCACATGCTTTATTTAAATTTCTAAAGTCAATGCTAATGCAAATATCACCATTATTTTTCCTCACAGGTACCCGATTTGAAACCCATTTAGAATGCCTAACTGGAAAAATGATTTTGGCTTTAAGGAGTTTGTTCAGTTTGCTTTTGATTTGGTTTTCTAGATTCAGATGAATCTTTCTTAGCTTTTGTTGAACATGTTTAACCTCAGGTACCATTGGGATAATATGCTGAATGATGGAGGTATCAATAGATGAATAAAGGCAAATCTCTCGTCTGATGAAAGTCCTAGGCCTAAATTAATGTTTTGAGGTGTAAGATTAGATCCAAGGTTTACTAATTCAAACCTTAAGTTGAACTTTGTAGTTTGCAATTAGTGACCTTTTTAAATTTGTCCTTCTAGTCATACAAATCTTCAAGCTTGACCACAGACTTGGGTAGGGAATTTTCCTCTATAGATTGTTTCATATGTTTATCATGTTTGTCTTCATCGATTGTCTGATCGATATATGACCCTTTTGATGTCAAGAAACTTAAAATGTCTTCGTCATCATTGAACACACACCAAATACCAACATTATCCAGAATTGAAGGGTGAAAAATCAATTCAATGGAAAACCTATCTAGATTATAATTCTCAGGAGGAATGAGCTTGGATGCGACATTAGCTAGCAAATCTGCACTAGCATTTTGAAGTCTTGGGATAGGAGAAATATTAAATGCTATAAAATGAGAAGTGAGAGTTTGAATGAGAGATTGATAATGTTTCAAGTGACTTGAGACACAATGGATGGTGTTTCTCACCTGTTTAATAACAATTTCAGATTCTCCAAACACTTGAAGGTAGTTGATATTAGCATTTATTGTTATGTACAAACCCTGAAAGAGAGCTTCATATTCAACGATATTATTAGTGCATTCAAACTCCAATTTGCATGATATCATTATTTTTTTCTCCTCCAGGATTTATTAAAATACTTCCTACTCCAGCACTGTCATTGGATCTCGAACCATCAAAATATAAATTCCAAAACAAATATTTAACTACTAGTTTATCTACAATATCTACACATCTAGATGAGTTTTTCTGTGAAAAATTTTCAATTTGAGAGGTGACAAAATCAGTCAAGAAAGGAGATTCTTGTGCATTAAAACTACCCAAGAGCGACTCTGAATAGTAGTTCCTGAGAATGTTATTGGTAAAGACCACGTCTAAGTCGGTTACTAAATATTTCATGTGCTTCTCTTAATTGATGTGAATTTTATTGGGCTTACCATTGTAATGAAGCCACATATGAGATCAGTCTATAGAGAAATAACCATGTAACTTTTCTAACAAATCTCTGCTTAGAATTAAACCATAAAAGTCAGGAATATCAGTAACAAGTACATTAATTATTTGGAAAAATTTATGGTTGGAAGAAAGTCTTATGAGAACATAATTGATTTCTCCTAACACTTTGACTTTGGTTCTATTGAGGTGAACAATATGAACACAAACTTCTATGGTGAAATTTT
The DNA here is from genome assembly GCA_000404065.3 of Pinus taeda. NCBI lineage: Eukaryota > Viridiplantae > Streptophyta > Pinopsida > Pinales > Pinaceae > Pinus > Pinus taeda. Next base: position 148,668 of record APFE030322520.1, read on the forward strand.
CAGTTTAAGACAAATAGAATAAGGCATTATATTTGAAGATACCCCAGAGTCTACTAAGCAATTGTGCACATTCTTATTGAAGATCTCAAAGGTCAAATGAAAAGGAGGAGTATGATAATTTAACCTATCTTCAATTAGGATGACATCGGTGGGTTCAATCTTATCTGAAGAATCAATGGGAGTTTTTCCTTTTCCTTTAGAAGCTTTAGACCTGACAACAATAGGCAGAGGAGATGCAGGGATTGCATTCAATTCTTTAAGTAAAAAATTATGTTGTGCTTAAGTTTGCTCACTTCATATAAGGAAATATTAGCCTTGACCTTCTTCATATCCTCCACTATATTATATTATATGGTATTAAAAAAAACCAGAGTTTTAGATGGACAATTTGAAGAAGATTGAATTAAATCAGAAGATGTAGAAGGGGATTTTTTGGATGTACCTTTATCCTTGATAGTAGGAGTAGAATATTTGTGCTTTTGTATTGACTATGATGAATCTGTAGGACCCTTACTTCGTGTGCTAACTGGAAAATCTTCGTATTCTTCTTGATTATCTGAAGTAGGAAGAATAAAATCCCATAATCCATGAACTTCAACTGATTCTTCCTCCTGGGAATCATCGACAGATAGTGCTGCTTCTTCTTCATCCTCATCTTAATTAGATTCAACATTTGATATGGAATTAGGAGGCTAAGAAAGGTTTGAAAGGTTTCTTCTTGAGTAGTTTTCTTTTCCAATGCCAGTATCCATTTATCCAGAGATAGGGCTTCTTTCATGTTGTCCACTAAAGTGGCTTTATTAGCCCTGTCAAAAAAAATTGCAATATTGGAAGGAAGAGCAGAAATATACCATTCGATTTGAACATCATCACTAGGTTTAGAAGTATCTGGAATTTTGTTTAATAATTTATTAAATCTAGAATTGAAGTCCTTGATTTTTTCATTTGGATTTGTTTTAAGATTGGAGAGATCATTAATTAGAGTGTCAATTGTGTGATCATCACAAAACTTAGTCAAAATTGTTCTTCAAAAGTATCCCAGTTAGTAATAGATCCTAGTGGTAATGAAAAATACCATGAACATGCAGATCCTTCAAAGGTATAAGGAAATAATCTAACTATACAATCTTCTTTAACCAATCTGTTAAGATTAATGGCTAGCATGAAATTATGGAGATGTTCTTCAGCAAAGAGTCCATCATCAGGATTGAATTTAGGCAACCATTTTTCAGGATGCCTAGGTAGGGGATGGAGAAGTGTTGCCATTTGAACAACTCCAAGATTAATCCATGGTATATTTGCCGATGGGTTTTGTTGTATGCTTACCATTATGGGAACTTAAGTAGAAGGAGTTGTAATAGTAGAAGAGGCTAATTGTGTGGAAGAAGAAGTAGCCCTTGTGCTAGTGTTGGTTGAAATAGCACCAACTGATTGGAAATGAGGGGTATAAGTGGAAGGATTGTTCGAAGGAGAGGAAGTTGATGATGAGGGGTGAAATGAAGGTGTTTATGGTGGAGAAGAAGATAAAATCTCACTAGTGGATGATTGTGATTCATTTTTTTTGGTCTTTCTTCGATGGGAAGGTAAGGGAAACTCAAACATAGTAACACCAAGCTTCTCGCTTTGAGATTGAGTTAAAATACGAGTAGCTTGAAAAGATGATGAAACACTACCTTCAGACAACTCAAATTGTTGTGGCTTTTCTTCCGAAATAGGAATTCCTTCTAATTTCTGAATTAAAGTCTTAACTTCAGGTATCTCTTGAGAAGGAGGTTGATCAATTGACTTAGGAGTGTGCTAGGAGATTATGGTTGTTTTCAAAACTTTCGGTCTAGGAGTAGGAGATTTGAAATGAGATTTGGAAGTTGGGGGAGATCTTGAGGGGGAGTGGCTCTTTTGATGGCATTTTGATTTGGGATCAAACATTGTTTCCATTCATAGTTGGGGCCCTCCTTATAGCGCCACAATGTTGAAGGCTCGAAATGTTACTGCCTCAACATCGGGGATAACCGCCTGGTTGGGAACTTGAAAGCCGTTCCTTTTTCGTTTGTAATAGTGGCTCTGACTGGGGATAATGGGACCAATTTCCCTTTAAAAATATATAGTGGAATGTGAGGTATACATAAATTGAATTAAATATATATATATATGTCTAACTATCTATATACCGGGACTTAACTTGTCTTTTTATGTGCGATTTTAAAGATGCTCTAATTTGTAAGATAATGTAGATCATCCAACATTTCAAGACGTAAATACAAGTAAGATAATTAATTTGATTAAATAGTTAATCAAATTAATTGTTAACGCATATCACATAAAAGATCTCGTTGTTTTCCACATACATTTAAAGATAACAATCTCACATTTTCAATAGTGAATAAGTGTTTAACTATATTTAAAGCTCATATATAACAAAACAATTTAGAAAATATGACTATTAATCAGATATAAACACAACAATAACATAGAGATAGAAGTACCCAATATATGAGTGCTCTTCTCATGAGAAAAACAATTTTGGTTCAACTATTCTATTAAGATGATTGAAAAAGTATAGAAGTGAAACTTTTTTAAGTCTTATTTACAGAAATTCAGAACCTCTTTCTAAAAAACATGAAAGGGTATTTATAACTTAGAAATCGAACTATAATAATAGCTAATACATGAAATGTTGAGGAGGTTTAAACAAACCATCCTTAAAATAAAATCAAAAGGACCAAAATAGAGTTTGTTTCAACAATTCATCAGGAATGAGAAGCTTGTTGCTCTCCCATTTGCTGCATTAGTTCATATATGTCCACCATGGGCTTCAATTCAGGAGGTTGAGCTGGCTTTAGATGCATCTGTCCCGCATACTTAGAGAGCACTAGGAGCATATGAGAAGTGGTATTTGCTAGGCAATGTAACATTAGCCATTGGCTATGCAGTTTGACCAAATATTGCCAATAATGTTCTAGATTTAGCTTCGATAACTTTTTATTTTATCTTCTTTTGTCTTGGACGAATCTTGCCAATATTTCATCATAGTCTTGACATTGGGCAAAACATCAACTGGGCATTCTCGAATTAGATGAGCACCGAAAAGATTATCGCGGATTGTTTCAATAAGGTTGCTTGCAATGTCCCTTGCATTAAAAATGGATCCTTCAACTTGCTTTAGTTTCATATCCTAATCCATAAAAAGGATCTCTTTTTGTGAATCGTGAATCCTTGGAGGATTTGTTGTTATTCCATCTGCACTGTCTTGCCATTTAATATAATAAGAATTTTTCTCTTCAATGTCATCAAAATATGTCCTTAGATCGGACAATTGATTCATCAGTGAATCACTTGTTTGACATAAATCATTGACTGTTGTTAATTTTTGGCAAAATACCACCTGTCGCTGAGCAAGGAGAGTGTTAAGTTATCCTGCTTCTTTTTTGAAATCTTCAAGTTTAGGATTATCTTCCAATTGATCAATCCTAAGTTGGAGTTGTTGTAACTAATCATTTTTGCTTTTGATATCAGCTTCATGGTGAAGCTTCATCTCATCAAATATTTTATGTAATTGGGTTACTTTTTCCTGACATCCTTCATTAATACTCTATTTTGCATTAAGTAATGCCTGTTCTAACTGTCTGATCCTGTCATCCTTTTCTTTGATAAACTATTGTACTTCTGAGGTCTTATCAATAGTGGTTGTAGCATGTTCTCCTGGAAACTATGATAGCTTGGTTAGATCGTCAGAAGGGTTTGTTTGTGGATCTTTCCACACAACATCCAATGGTATATCTCCAGGAACTAGTGCCTAGGATTGTTCAAATCTCTTTCTCTTCCTCTTTCTGCTCACAATAGCCCTGTGTTTTGGACTGTAAAATACACCGAGAGGAGGTATTTCCTCAATTCTAAGAACAACTTCAAACGTAGGGTGAACCAGGATGACTTCCAAGTCATCATTTTTGACAAATTTGTATGAAGACCCAATAGTGAGTGGGATCTTCTTAGTGATCTCAGGGTATTAGGTGTTTCTTTTGGAGTTGAAGCCCATGCCTCTTGCAATCTTGTATTGATCATTTGGTATAATTGTTTCCATACTTTATCCAAATTATCGGTAGACTGCGATCCATCGGTGTGCTACGCTGATGTTGTGCTTTCTTTGTTTCCCTGATTGTCTGTAGAATCCTTTGAAAATTGGGCCAAAACCTGTTGCTGATGAATGGATTATTGCGAAATATTTAATACATTGAGAGGGAGGTTCTCCAACCTTTTGATTATGTAGTCCTTGAATTTATTTAATTCCTCTAGATTTAGGCGAGCTTCAACTAACTTTTCCACCTATTCATAGTCTCGGGCGGTTTCAAATAATTCATCAAAAACATCAGGTTCATGTTGGAACTATCTGACTTTGACCTAAGAAGTGAAATTTTGAGCCACTTTGCTTGGCTCATATTGCAGAGGTGGGATAATGGGAAAGTTTAAGCATAGTATGTGTTCAATCTCAAGCGGTGCATGTCTGAAATTTTCCAAAGTATATACTTCACAACGAACAGGGAATGATGTCCAAATGGACTTCTTGGCTTCCTTGAGGGATTTAGCTAGGCCATTGCCAACCGTTTGATAAGAAACCTATTGGGCTAAAATCTTGTCAGGTACATAAAGGGGGAGAACATGTGGGGCAGTTAGGCTACCAAAATTCCTAACATAGGTGAAAGATTCCTCACCAAACCACTTACCTATAGTTGTAAGGTCATCGTGAGATTCTCTGGAAAATCAAGGGGGTTTTTCATCAAAATTATCTTGGTACAAAGGAAGCATAACTCCAGCACAAACTTTGTAAAAATGGGTTTGGAAATTGGACTCCCAGAGGATATTATGATAGATGTGGATAGGGGTAGGGTCTTCCAAGGTCCATTTCCATCCCATGGATGGAAAATCAGAGGTAAAACAAACTGCATCCATGATGTATGCACTCATAAAGAAAGGGCGCATAGTCCTGGTGGAAATATTGTGCTTGATTATGTAGGTTAGGATCTGGGAAGCTAAATTATTTGATAAGATAATAGCCCAATCCATAATATGGGCATCCGAGGCAACGTCAATCAGGGGAACCCATTCAACCATAAATTTCTGTGTATTGGGATATCCAAATAGTCTACATAACATAGCAACAACTTGGAAATGAGGGACAAAAAGGGAATCTATAGAATTAATACCCTTGTATTCATATTTGTGTTTGCTCGGATTATTACTCCATTGCCTTTTTGGCTCTGATTGAACTGTGTTTTTTGCTGCAAACTTCTGAAGAAACTGCACATTATATATCTTTTGCAGCTCTGGCAGATGGTAGATCTATCTCAAGTCCTCAGCTCTGAATGATCCAATTAGTTTCTGTTTCCTCAAGTTTAGGAAGGTCCTATCCAGAATGTCCACGTTGTCGATGACCCATTTGACCAAATCAGTGTAAGATAGAATCTTAGGTCGAGGAACAATTTGATGGAGGTGAGAATTAGCAACATCTGCCCAAGTAGTTTCAGAAGTTGATGTTGAGTAATCCACTATGAATTTTTTTTTAACCACTTTGGGTTCTTCCTCTTCAAACAATCTATACATGGCTTCTCAGGAATAAATTCCTAAATCTGTGGTACATGTGGTATCGAAGAATAACAGAGGCATCTTTGTCACTTCTGGAGTAGGAGGAGGCAGTTGTGGTGGCACCACAATTTTCTTAGTTTTCTTAATAGATCTTGACATTTTGCCCGGGTTCTGCTTATTGGGACTAGCCTGCGGAGGAGAGAATGCAAAGAAAAAGGAGAAAACACTTAGAGCTTCGAAACTTATGGAAAAAATGGCAAAATAGTATCAAAATTGATGATTAATGCAAAATCATGAAGCACTAAATGATAACGATCAAATCATTTACATTACCGAGAATCATGAATACCATTATAACTGTTCATAAATGGAAAACATGCGTTCACATGGTCTGTGATACAGGTAAACGCTTCATCGAGGTTTTTGCATTGCAAGTTTCTTTGTGATTCATATCTTTCAATCTGTGAGATCAACCCTTTGTGGATATGCGATTGAATAATTATTAAAATATGCGGCAAAAGGCTTATGGTGGGGTTTATCACATTGGAAGTTCTTAAGGCGAGACATGGTTTGAATTTTGCGATGCGATATAAGTATCGAAATGACGAAACTGCGATGGAGTATTTCACGATATCGAACAAGAGCTTTATCACAAGGTCGAGGTTGTTTTAACAAGGAAGGTTGATATTCCTCTTGCGATATAAGTATTGCGATGTTGACATGGCTCGTTGTAGGGACCAAGTATGACATTTGTATGCATGGAGGGTTTTCCTTTAATAAATTTATGAAAGACTTTCCATTAATTCATTAAGGCTGGGCAAGTCACATCACGATTTTCCTCGGTAGGATGTTGTGACCTTTTGTGATTAGTGAGATGCGATATTTGAAAAGTCTACACAACGTTTCGCTTAAGTCATATTTTAATGCCATTAGATTTAAGGCTTGCATTCAGATGACATAATTTTAGGTTTTTTAGGAATATTTTATCTTATTTAATTACTAAAAAGACTCTAAATCAAAAATTAAAAAGGGTCCCCATTATTGGATAAGTTAACTTATTTAATCATAATGGCAGTTGTTGAGAAGCACAAAGGGTGGATATTCCAAGGTAGTGTAATGTCAGTTGTAAACTAGTGTTGAGTGTATAGGTGTTGCATGCTATCAATGATCAATCCTTGGGAATTGATCAATCATTTTGGAGGAAATTCCTAAAGAATAGGGTCTAATTTTCTCAGGATTTGTGCAAGGAAATAAGGGTTTTGGTGAGAAAATATTTGGCTAAGTGTTGGCCCGAGCTTATTCATTGAGCAGGAGAATGATTTATTTTACAGGTTGAACTCAGAGCTGGAGCTAGAAATTGTAATAATTTCTAAATTCATTGATTAATGCAAACAAGATTGAGGGGTTTTTCCCAGTTGGGTTCCCCTAGAAATCACTGTGTATTTGTGGTTTTACTTGTTGCATGTCTATGCATGTTGTTCTAAATTGTGAATTTTATTCCATAGATTAGTAATGTAGAATTGTGTCTCATGATTTTAGATTATTTTTCTTGAGAAGTTGCAATTATATCAATTTATACATGGTATCAAAGTAGGATTCACATTAGAATAATAATTTCAAAGTTGTTCCTCAGGAGGTTCGAATTTGCATCTTCAGTGTAGCAGGATTTCCATAGAGTTAGGAGAATGACCTTCTGATCCGGATTTAAACAGGAACGCAATAGATTACAGAGATAACCATAAATACAGAGATGCGATAACCATGAATAAAGAGATGCAGCGGAAATAATACTTCATTTCATTAATGGAAAGTACCGAAATATGCTTACAACCAGAATTGGAAATAAACAGCTAGGGGGATGGTAGCTTATCT
>APFE030322520.1:160435-177344 GCA_000404065.3 Pinus taeda
GTCCTCTAAATGCCAAAAGGTTAAAACTTATTATATATTTAATCATTGTTTACTAGTACTAAAACAATTTCATGATAAATACTACAGCTCACAATATGACCAGACAAATGAGAAATAATTAAATGTATGGAATAATTGCCTTTGCCTTGCTGCTATTGGTTCTCCCCTTCTAAATGGCAGCGCATCTCTAAAGATGCCTACTCCTTTCACCAGTGGCCAGTGACCACAAAAGTTGAGGGTCCTTTAATCCAAAACTAAAGACACATTATTTTTCATGGCATTTTTATTCAACACTAGAATAAGGGTAAGAGTGTATTCTAAATATTTTCACTGGTCTTTTATTGACTAAATAAGCTTCCATTTTAAAATCCCTAATCCTTGGAAGGTTCCTCAAATCAACATTTGTTTCCAACTATCATAAAACTATGATTTCCCAACAATATGACACAATTGAATGGGTCTTTGAAAGAGTTTTAATCATTTGCAAGCTGAGGAAAGCTTGCTTGCATGCACCAATATGTTTTCTCTTCTTTCATATCACTGTGAGGGGCATAACTGTGAGGCATAAGCATTGTTTTCTTTTAAAGAAGGACCATTGTCCTCCCCCTCAGAAATAGTAGCATAATGAAGCGATTTTTGGCATTCTTGGTTTAGTGTTTTATCTTTTCATGGCCAACAATGGTGTCTTATCCACATGAGCAATCCTTTTAAACATTGATAAGAAAAGAATACAATGCAAGATAGAAATAAGAATTAACATAAAATATTCCTTGAAAGAGTTTGATTCAGTTATGTCCCTGTCTCTACAACCAACATCAAAAAACTATTGATAAAAATAGTTAGCATTTATCAACTCAATCATAAAATCAATCAGGTTTTGAATCTCTGTCAGGTTGAGATTTAGGACAGGTCTTCTTAAGCTTAGTTCTGTGCTCAACAAAGTGATATCTTCCAGGATTGTCTCCACCAACTCTCATGTTGCCCCATTAATTTTTGTCTGGAAAACATTCTTTAACACCCGAGCTTCAATTTCCACATGTCTAATCCAAGGCATGTTCATAATTTCTGATATTTGAAAGACCACCGTTGATTCGTTTTCTTGCTCCTTGGCATTTTCCTTCCATTCATTGTTATTCTATTCAAGTAAGATCACTCAATGGATATTACAAATCTCCATGACCACCTTAATGTACCAATTTTCTAGGTCTCACATGAGTTTTGAAGCTCCCGAGTCCAAACAAGGATCCATTGCCTTCTCTACAGATATCTGTCCTTTCACATTGTATTATTTCAAACAAAAGACTGTGGCAATAACCCTACCCTCTAGAAAGATAAAGACCTCCATAGAGAATCAAGGGGAATACAAACAAGCATTAATGTTCCTCAACAATAGTAAAAAGTCCACAGTGAATGATGAGGATGGCTTATGGGATTGTGAAGTGAGTGTATGAATTTATGTATCTGTGTGGGAAGTGGCTAACAACCATGATAAAAGGGTAAAGGGTATTTACACAGCCCTTGGCAGTTTAACCAATTATGAATATATTAAGGTTAAAGCGATATTTTCGCACATTTCTTTGTATATATAAAGAATCAATACGGGCTGAGGAAGTGAAGTTTGACCAGCTCGAAGTAATGGAGGTGTAGAATTAATTAGATGAGGCATATGAACCTTTTCATGAAATTTTATCTGATGTGTTCTTATATCATTTGGAAATACAGTCTCTGTTCCACCATCTATATGGTCATCAGGGTCTAACTGTTTTATAGTATATACATTATGCGATTATTCTCTTCGTGAATGGTAATGAACCAAACCTATAGCCATTCTATATGGGCACCAAATCTCTGCCTACAATTTATATATATCTAACCAGCATACCATATTTGGACCTGCAGTAGCATAGTGGCTTCGTATAAGTTGTTTTACAGAAAGATGAAAAAAAAATAGACAGAATTTAAGAGATCAGGTCCTCAATATCAGATTGTCGAATGTTGTGTCACCTTGGGAAGCTTAAATTCATGAATTGATTTGTACTTATAGCCTACTTAATTTACCAACGCGGATATTTTGTGGAAATGAATATCTAGGCTATTTTCTCTGTTTCATTCAAGGATCTTTGTCTCTCAATAATGGCCATAAGGCATATGTTTAGAATGCATATCTTAGTGTAAATTACGCTGCAACACTGTTTAAAATTGGTGGGATGCTTTGTCCTCTGGAGTAACTGACGAACATATTGCTCATGGTTATGGATATTTGTAGTCAAGGGACTTCCCAGCTGAAAGGAGAGCCAGCATGGAGGGATCTTAAGATTGTGATTTGAGAGGTTGATACTATATTATTATTATTATTATTTTCACTCTTGATATTAGACTTAGAATTTTCACACATATTGCATTCTTGCCACACACACCTTAGTCTGCTTTTGAAGCAGAATAAATAACATTGGCAATGGATTATTTTCTTAGAAGCCAGCGATCACACCTTCTGACAATCTTCTCTCCTTAAAATCCAACATCAGAGAACTGTTGAGAGTCTGATTTTTACTCCACGTAAACTATCAGTTTGAAAGGACCTTAACTCATTTTGTCATTGCTGCAGGTGGTGTGATATAATGGCATTCATTTCAGCATATCGATGCCATCTATCTATATCAACTGCATCTTCCTTGATGCATGGCATATCATTTACATACAACAGATCACTTTCGACAACTTTTAGAGAGGAGAGGGACACATTTGGTCCCATCAATGTACCGGCAGACAAGTATGTAACTGCTCCAAAATTTTTAGATTCTTGGAAATTCCAAATATTGATGGTTTCTTTGTTTCCTCCTTTTTGTACATGAGCAAAATATTCTAAAAAGAACCTATGCATTTTATACTACTGCATCAAGTTTTTTTTTTTTAAACATTGCTGCAACAAGAATATATTTTCTACAACTGCTGCATCAAGTTATATCTTTTCAAAATAAAGAACAGAGAAAAATGAATTTTGTCTATTTGAAGAGTACCCAGTATTGTTATTTACTTGTTTGCAAGAAAGAAAGAAATAAAATAAATTGTATTTGTAACATGCCCAGTGCCCCATACATGCATTCTAATGCAAAATTTAGAACAATTTTAAGCATCAATTATATTCGTGAAAATGTAATTAGGAATGCAAATCATATAATCTATGATAAAACTAAATCCATCTAAGTGGAAGCAAATCATAAACAAGAAGTAAGTTTATATACAGAGAAATAATAATAATTGAAAACTCATGTTCAGAGAGGATGACAACCATAATTACTAGGGCTCATGTTGTGAAGTGCACCAGATGTAGACACTTGACTAAGGTGAGGTCATGCTGCAATACAGATAGCTATTTAATTTTGCCACCACAAAAGTGTAAATATGCTGCCAAAGTTTGTAAAAATGGTGCATTTAATAATAAAAAAAAGCAAATATATGAAGTGATAAACAAGGAGTTTATCAAGAAGCTAACAAACAAAGAGTGCACAAGGGGTAGTGTACAGATGCTCACAACAGTCTGGATAAAAAGATTTAAGGAAAAGGCTGGCCATTTTTGTGTATGAAAGGATTACTAGGGCTAAGAGTAAGAAAAATGCACTCATTGATACAACATGCGACGAAGTGAAAAATACAAGGAATGGCAAAAGCATTGGGAGAGGATCCAGAAGACAGAGAGTGCAGACAGATGAAGAGCTTTGTCAAATTGACATTGAAGTTGGTCAGCATAAACAAGACACAATGATAGAAACAAGAATAACTCGTGCAAAGTCAAATCTGCTACTTCAATGCAGGCAAATAAAGAAAATACAAGAGTTAACTGCTTGCGTGATTTTCCAAGTGGAGAAAATATCCTGGCTGAAGCTGACTCAGACAATGAGTCATTCTTAACTTATAACCCTATGGTGCAAAGAAAGAGGAAGAGGATGTCTGCAACAATGTACAACGAAGGACTTGAGGAATCCTATTGCATGTCAGAAAAGGGTGTAGAGTCTGAACCACATAAAAAGTCAAAGGGAAATGATACAACAGAAAAGGAGTCTCGATGTCAAGTAATGACAAGAAGTGCTGATGGTTTAGTGAAACTCTCTGAAAGCAGTATGCAAAATGCTGAGAACCTACCAAGTTTTAAAGATTCACATTATTGGAGTAGAAACTTAAGAAAGAAGAAAAGTATTGCTGAAAGGAGATGGTAAATCTTGTCCAAGTGTCTCATACGCTTTTGCATGCAAAAAATAGAGGAAAGTCTGAATGTTCTACATAAACTTCCACACAATTCAAGGCCCCTGCTGTGGCTTCAATTCCAATAAGAATGACAAGAAGCATGCAAAAAAAAAGCTCGCCAAGTATGGGGGACTTAGAAGAAATGCAAATTGATGAGCAGTGTGTGGTTACTCATAAGAGAAAGAAAAAAAACAAAGAGATCATTCAATGCCGACAAGAAATATCCTCAAGACTAAGAAATGCCCAAGTTCCTCAATTTTGGCTTGTATGAAGGAAATACGCATTAGAGGCAAATCACATCTATAAGGAGACAAATTGAATATGAACTCTGATGAGGAAGCTATCTTGACTAGTTCTGGAAAATTAGATGGTAAGTACCAAAGCAAAAGTTGCTTAAAATGATGTTTCAGGTTTGTTTCTTGTCTTTTCTGGGAAGTTTGAAAATTTTGGTTTGAAGACATTGTCCAGATTGGTCATTGGAGTATAAATATGAATTTCTAAGAAAACCGGTTTTCTTTCTTTTGTCTTTATTTGTTGAAAGCATTTTGCTTAATGATAGCCAAGAACATCCAATTTTTAATCTGAGAAATATATGATACACTTTTATCTTTCTTGATCAAGTTTTGACCTCTATATTTGTGGAAAGACTGGTTTTCTCAGGTTTTTTTTTAACAACAGAAAAATAACAATTGGTTTTTATGAAGGCTGGCCATGCAAAAGGCGCAAACTTTGTATTGCACTGCTTTAAGGAACTGTAGCTTCACGAATAAGATTTAGGATTGATATCCTCGAGTATTAAAAATATCTGCAATCATAGGATTGAAATCGTAACACTGAAAACTATAAATTCTCAAATAAACAGCTATGTGTAAGCTTATATAAACTTTTCCCACCGTAGTGAATCATTATTTTCTAGTTGATTGTGAGTGGCATTTGCCAGTCACCATAATCATAGTGATTAATTGCATGGAGTTGGACTGCATAAAACGAATTATCAGCAATGTATTAACACTGCAAATGGCTGTGTCCTTGTCATGTACCTAGCATTTGGAACCAATTCATTAGTCGTCAATTGTCTTGGCAACCTAGTCCATTTTGCTAATGTCCCCTAGTGCATTATTCAATATAGGCACACAGAAAGTCGTCTAAAACATATGTACTGGTGTTTTAATTCGTGGATCTTTGAACCATACAATAATGGGTTGCGTATGTGATAACTTTCTTGACATTAGATGGCCCTACCTTATCAATGGACTAAAGAAATATTCATTCCCTTGTAAGATCCTCTTGGTCAATCATAGTTTTGTAGTCTTTGTAAGTGGCGTTTGGCAGCCACTAACCACTAAGGTTCTTTGTTTGTGGAGTTGGCCCACATAAGCACACTTAGTAATGTAATTATGCACAAACGTCTGTGTTCTTGTCATTTACCTGTCAATCCTTTCCATTTTACCTATCTTCAATCCAATGTATTTTGCCAAATGTCCTTCAGTGCATTATTCAATGCATGCACACATTTTGCTGTCCAAACACATTTTGCTGTCCAAAAAATATGGCTGATTTGTTTTGATACCATGAACATTTTAACTATGCAATTGGCAGTTGGATTTGTGATAACCTGATTGATATTAGATGGCCCTTCCTTATCAGTGGCCTAAAATGGAGCAGGGACTAGGTGCTGAAGATACAACGATGTTCACAGGTGGATGGGTTGGGCCATCCATCAAAACTTTCATCACAGTAAAACATGATTCTACATTTCATGACAACTTTAAAGAGCACACAATCATTGCAAGACAAGCATTCTATTTCTCCATATCAACTATGATCACACGAAGCCTCCCACAGGCAGGTTCTTTATACGTGGTTGGGCCATTATTACTAGAGTGGCCTCTTGCTCAAAATATTGGAAATGAGGTATATTCAATGGGATAGCACTTGTAAGGAAAACTGTGGTGATATCATAGCCCTCTCTACCCTGTATTTCAGTTATATCAATAATTGAATCTGTCAAAATCCTCTGCTTAATAAATGAGCTTGCATATTTTGGTGAAGGCACTGAAATGAATATAGATTTAGGATCTTGCAAACATTAATATAATATTTGAAGAACTGGCTGTGATATTTCCTAACTTGAGAAATGTTAACTATAGGCAAGCTATTTTCCTGGAAACTATTCCTGTTCACATCGACTGTAATGTGCCTGTCCTCTAGATGACACTGAGTAATATTAAACTATGTGGAAAGGAATGCCCATCTAAAATTACCTGTCCATCTTAAAAAAAAATATCTTGATTGGGTGTACAGTGTCATTGTCCTTTCTTCAAGGTACACATATATTTTGCATCACTAGTATATGTAGCAAGCATCACCTCATCACCACAAAGGCCAATCTAGACCAATTGTATGGTTATCAATCAGAGATAATCATTTTTACCACTTCATGCCAAATATAAGCGTAAGTTAAGCTGATTGTCAGAATGCCTTCATGGGAAATTATAAACTGCAAATTTTCCAATTTTATATGATATCGTCTATTACCCAATTCAAGCCAATGCTGTGATGAATCCTTGAGTCGATGTGATCTGGTATTTTGGAGTGAGTATAGATTGGTTACTGAAAGGGATTAGGGTAGGAGCATGGGAAATTAGCTAGCTGAATTTCATATATATGGGTTCTGTTTAGCTAAAATAGACTCTGACGAAGGTCGGGATATAAAAATATTATTATAGCTGCCCTGTTTTTTTTGAATTGTAAGTTGGGCATTTCATTATCAGAACTTAAAATGTTGTTCGAGATGGGGACGGGGTTTAGGATGGTTTCCTCTCTGATCTCTAGGGCACATCCTGGAACTTTTATCTTATGTTAAACTGAAACGATGATCCATGCCCCATGCCAGTATGATATTGGGGGGGCTCATGGCCAAATTAGAATTCAGGTTGAAGCTTGAATCATGGAAAGCTTGAGGAATTATTTTTAAAGGAGCATTGTAGAAATGTGCATGTTGGCCCAAAAGTTTACATCTTTGACACTAAAGATGGTAAAAAAATAATAATAATTATAATCAAGTGTAACGTCCTCTATTTAGACGAGGAAAATTGAAACTTCATTTCCTGCACAACAGGAACAGCCAAATACATGAACGTCACAACGCTGTCTTAACGCTTCTTCAACACTGCCCTCTGCACATCTGTGTTGGGATCTGAACCCGGGTCATTGCAGGGCAACAATATGCATCCCCACATCAGTGCATTGAATGCTGTATAGGTCAGGATATCCACTGTTGGATATACACCGGGATACACAACATTTATATTTTGCCTTAAACAGATTGATTATCCTCTTTGCAAAGCAGATTATTCGATCATTAGTTCCACTTGACCATGGTACTCAAATTGCTCATGTTAGATTCTATTTACTAATGGCAAAGCCCTATTTGTGTCAACCTAACATTTGTAGGCTCAATTATGATGGTGGTTGTGTTCAGCTTATTTATGAAAATTTGGTTTCTAGTATCCAGAATGTAGGAATGGCTGAAACATTGAACAATCCCCATCCTCATTTGATGAGACTATACGATGAACAATTTGATTTCTAAGGAACGTGAAACATCAGCAATATAAGCCTGGTTCACCAACTATCTTTCCATTTCAAGGGTCTCATTTCTTATGAACTATAACATAAGTGCCACTAGAGTTGAACTCAAAGATTTACCATTTGCAGGTCTTATGGCTATAAAAGTGAGGTTCGCCAGTCGCTACAGATTGCATTATGGCGTTAGATAGGATAAGATAAAAAAGAGTAGAATTAAAACCGCATGCCCTGTGATGGAATACCGTGCCCAACACATCATTAACTGTCATTGAACACAGAGCTTGTATACTTGTCCACTGCCATAGGCTTCAGCTGGATTTTTTTACACGTGTAAGAGTACCAGATATACGAGCAGGGACAAAATATGTGTATATAAGAACAGCTGCACAGTCTTTTAGTGTGAGCATAGGTCAAAGAACAGTCAATGGCCATATTCTGTCCATGTTTATTTCTTTTCAGCGAAGATTTTCTTTTCAATTCAAAATCCAATCGTTTAAAGTTATGCATCCAGTCAAAACTGGCTACACAACGAGTTTTATTAGGTTTTGAAAATATGCTATTTTAGTAACCTCAATCGCTCGTCATACTTTGCTCTAGTTTCTGGATCAGACAGTATAATGTAAGCATCGTGAATTTTAAGGAACTCCTCTGTATTCTTGGCCAATTCCCCCTTCATAGCTATATCCGGATGCCAAATCTTAGCCGACCTCCGGTATGTATCCTTTATATGTTTTTGAGTGGCATCTCGTGGAAGCCCTAGAAAGTCGTAGAGTGTGCAATTCTGCAATCCGCCATTGGTCACAAAAAGTTTGTCCTCGGCCTGTTCGCAAGCAGTGGCCCGTGCCATGCATCTACCAGAATTTGGAATAACCTTCACAGATCTCGGAATTCTAAGATTAAACATAAAATGCAGAGCCCCACTACGGCTCAAATCCTTTCCAGCACAGACCCTAAGTTGCGGTTCCAATGCCAATCTACCGCACAATTCACTTCTAGCATGGAGCATCACGGAGTAACTTGCCCTCAAGACCAGAGACTTGCCACGGTTCAAGTCTTTTCCATCCCTAAACCTAAGCTGGGATTCCAGTGCCAACCTACCGTACAATTCGTTTCTGACACTCGGGAGGATAGAAGATCTAGCCATTTAGACTATAACCCTAAAAAAACCTAGCAACCCTTAGGGTTTCGGCCCACCAAACCCTAAGGGTTTGAACGGAAACAGAAAAATGAACAACGCTTACCCAAACCGCAGATAAGTGAATTTCAGAGGCCATAGAGGTCAGAGACCACTGAGGTCTGGCTTGGTACATCCCCTTTAGACATCATAATTTAAACTCCACAACAGGCACCTGTCCCCATTAACAAAACAAAATAAAATAACATATTATTATAAAAATTTGAAATCGGTAGAGCTATCATAGAACATTCTGCTTCCAAACTCGGCCTCTGTTTGGTTTACAGGTAGGAGTGGACCTTACAAATATGCAGGTGGTCATATTCTTCCATGGGCTTCCATGGCCCCAGCTACTCCCAGATTTTTCCAATCTCAAGCTAATCTTGTCCACATGAGGTTCGGTGGTTTGATCAGCCGGATGAGGAAGACAGCACAGTGAATTGCCGTCTTCTAGAATCCTAAGGTTTGATCTCGTGCCATCTAAAAGAGCGGGGAACTCATTTCTACTCGGAACTCGTTCTTTGGTCTTGGACACATCCTGTAGCAGACACTCGGTCCACAACTTCCCGAAATGTCAATACCCGTTATTGAAGTGTTTAGGCTAAAGCATCGTATGGTGAGGGATAGCATTACTATATGATTCATATGTTATTCGAAAGCAGTTGGCCGAGCTTAATCACAGGTTTCTCATTTTACAGATGGTGCACAAGTATGGGGCTCAACTATGTACGCAAGGTTGTTAATTAGCAGGAAAATTATGGTTTTTAGTGGGCTTGGGTCCAGATTTTGAACCAAAGCTCTGATACCATGTGTAAGAACCTGATTCCTATTATTAGAGCTTCAATCTATTATACACTAACAGATCTATTTTACTGTTGATTTGCAAGTAATAAAAGGAGTTTGCTGACCTTCTCACAAAGTTTTAAACATTTAACATCTTATCATTTTATCATAGCAACATAAATTAAGATGAGCATTCCATTGATATCAACTTAACAAGGGTAGTTCATGGAAAAATACCTGTTCCGGCGGTTGATGATGATACCTTTGTCGTATAGCTCCAGCTGAACGCTCCTTCTCACCGACCCAATCGGATTTACCTCCCAGCCAACTAGGAAACAAATTCCTAGCCCAGGAAACCTCCACAGGTTCCCTAGCCCTCCGTGCCCAAGTCCAACCAGATATAGTGTGTCCTTAAGAAGAATGTGCAAAACCAGATAACAATACTTTCCTCCTCTCAAACCCAAGAAACCTCCATAGGTTTCCAAGGTCTCCCCAAAATCATAACAAGTCCAAACAATCACAACCAACCCCCATAATCATAAGCAAGAACCCCACCCCCCTTTTCTTCCTTCCCCATTCCCTTTTTATATCCTCCTTCCCTTCTCCATCTCAACCAAATGTCATTAACTTCTCATCCATCCTTACAGTTGACTTCTCTTCTCCCAAGTAAGCTAGGAGTACATTTGGAAATGTGAGATGAATATAAGATTGAGAATTTAATGGGAAAGGATCATGTCTTCTCCCAAGTAAATCTGAAAAGTACATTTGGGAATGTGAAAGCAATATATATATTGATGATAAGATGGAGAGGACTATGTCTTCTCCCAAGTAAATGTGAAGGTACATTGGGGAATGTGAGATGTAATTACATGGAGAGGACCATGTCTTCTCCTTAATGAATGCGAGGGTACATTGGGAAATGTGAAATGAATACATATATTATGAAATAATGGAAGGAGACCATATCCTACCTAATATTCAATTTGAGAAGATAAGTGGGAATTTGAATAATGGAAATCATGAATTTTATATTAGACCAATATTTTTCAATATTTTCAAATAATGTAAACATTAACAAGATTGTAGGATAAGATTTAAGTGGGGCATTACAGGAAGACAACTTGAATTTCATTTCTTGGAAGGATTAAAGGGAGGCAAAGCTTGATGACAATGGATTTTTGGATTATGTCAAGACAAACATTCCAAAACTAGGATCAATTAATTCCCAAAAGCTAGCCCAATGGAAGAAACATGTAGCCAAGATGAGGAGAATAATCCTGGAGGGAATGAGAGACCACATTGTCCCAAATATCCATGGAAAAGGGACACCATTTTCCATGTGGAAGGCACTGATTGAGGTATTCAAAAATAGTAGTGACCATAGAAAGTTGGCCCTGAAAGACAAACTTTGAAACATTAAGATGCAGAAAAATGACACTATTCCACAATATCTCACCAGATTTACACAAGTTCAGGATGAGCTTGGAGGGGTTGGTGTGAATGTTGTAGAAGATGACCTAGTGATCCTAGCTCTTCTCGGCATCCCAAAATCCTGGCACGACTACTAGGACTCTGTCAATGGAAGGGAAAAATTACCTAATTTGGAATGCTTATGGTTCGATTTGGTACAAGAGGATATTAGACGAAATGCCATAGATGGAGGTTCATCCAAGGGAGAGGGTGAAGATAATTTTGAATTGGTTGGGAAGGGAAAGAAGGGAAAAGGGAAGAGATCTCAAACCAAACCTAATTCCAGCCAAGGGGGCAAGAAGAAAAACTTGTCCAAAATAAAATGCTTCAACTGTCATGAATTCAGACACTATGCTACAAAGTGTCCACACAAAAGGTCTAGTACGAAGAAGTCAAGAGGAGCAGCAGGTGAAGCATTAGCTTCACAGTTCAAGTTAGACTTCACCATGATCACATGTATGGCCAACACTATGATTGGGAGTGTTTGGTACTTGGACTCATGTGCCTCGTTCCACATGACAAGGTGTAGAGAGTTTTCCAATGACTTGGAGGAGAAAGATCTGTAGATGCATATTGAGCTTAGGGATGATGAAAGGTATAGTGCTACTGGTATTTGTACAATAACCTTTAAGAGGGAGTCAGGATACCCTCTTTTCCTCAAAGATGTCATGTTTATACGAGGCCTGAAGAACAACCTCATCTATGTAGTAGTTTTGGAATATCGTGGCTATGATGTTATTTTCAGTAAAGGGAATTCCTTTCTGAGACATATAGCTACTGGGCAGGTGAAGTAGATCAGGGTTCGGGTGAAGAACCTATACAAACTTGATATGTAATATTGCACTGCATTAAGCAGTAAGGTAGAGAAAGTGCAAAGTCGAGATGTTGGTGAACTCTGGCATAAAAGACTTGGTCATTTTCACCATGGTGTCCTTAAAATTATGTAACAAATAATCACTAGCCTCCCTAAAGGATCACTTGAGGAGCAATATGTTTGCAAGGGTTGTACCTTGGGGAGGCCTATGTAAAATCCACATTCCATGATCAAGACAACAAAGCAAATGCAATCTTGGAGAGAGTCCACTATGATGTTTGTGGACCCTTCTTGACAACCGCCATTGACAGACATAAATACTATGTTATTTTTATTGATGATTTCTGGGGAAAGTGTTGGATATTATTCATGCCAAAGAAGAATGAGACATTCTGAGATTTTGTAGAATTCAAGGCACTAGTTGAGAAAGAGATTGATAAGAAGGTGAAGGATCTCAAAAGAGACAATGGAGGTGAGTATGTTTCAAATGACTTCAAATTTTGTGCCAAAGAAGGAATTCAAAGAGAACTAAAAACTCCCCACAACCCATAGAAGAATGTGGTAGTTGAGAGAAAGAACCCGAAAATTGTGGGAACTAAGAGAGATATGCTACATCACCAAGGATTTCCACTACATTTGTGGGCAGAGGAATGTAACACAACAACCTACTTGCAAAACCAGAGTCCTCATCAGATTCTTGGTATGATGACACTGGAGGAGTCCTTCTCGGGGAGAATGAGGGATGCGTCTCATTTCAAAAATTTTGGAGCCTCTATTTACTGCCATGTCTCCAAAGATTCGAGGAAGAAACTTGAGCCAACAACTAAGTTGGGAGTTGTTGTGGGTTACACTGAAACACCACATAATTACTGGGTGTACCTACCTCCCCTTAAAATGACAGTTGTGTGAAGGGATGTAAATTTTGATAAGGAGAAAATGATGAGATGCTCTCTTGAGAGGGAGCTTCAAATGCCACCAGAAGAGGAGATTTTAGCTCCAAAGGAGGAGCCTCAGGAAGTTTTGGAGCAACCATATAAGGAGGAGCCTTAGGAAGTTTTGGAGTAACCATAAAATGAGGAGCAAAGAGCAGGCAAAGTGGAGACATCCAATCTAGCAAAACCATTTAGAGAAGGTAGAAAAAGAACCTGGGAAGCTACAAGACTGGTGAAGGATGTGAGGGAGGACATTGGAGCTCCTTCAAATTTGCATAGGAAAAGGAGGTCACTTGAGAGGTACACTGGATACATGGCTCTAATGACTGAGATTGTAAAGACTGAGCCATCCTCTTTTGAGGAAGTTGTTGAGAAACCAGTTTGGGTTGATGTAATGGTGGAAGAATACAAATCCATCATAAAGAAAAATGTTTGGGAAATGGTCCCAGGACTAACAAAAAAATTAGTTGTGGGTTTGAAATGAATCTTGAAAGTTAAGCATGAAGTAGACTGAAGCATAGAGAAGTATAAGACCAAATTTATGGCCAAAAGATTCTCTCAACTTGAGGGAATTGGCTATGAGGAAACCTTTGCTCGCGTAGCAAGGTATTCATCCATTATATCACTTCTTGCACTGGTTGTGCTGATGGAGTGGAAGATCCAATAGATGGATTTAAAAATAACATTTCTCTATGGTGTTATTGAGGAGGAAGTGTACATAGAGAAACTAGAAGGTTTCGAGACATTTGATAAAGAGTCTCATGTGTGTAGACTCATGTGAGCATTGTATGGTCTCAAATAGGTGCCGCGATCATGGTACACTCAATCGATAGTTATCTCAAAGGATTGGGCTTCACCAAAAGTGAAGTGGATGTGTACCTATATCACATTTTGGTAGATGGTAAGTTCTTGATTTGTTTTATATGTTGATGATTTAATATTGACAGGTGATGAGAAGATGATCAACCCTTGCAAGGAGGACCTTGCAAGGGAATTTGAGATGAAAGACATGCGTCTCATGCACTACTTCCTCGGGTTAGAAGTATGACAAGGTGTTGGGGAATTGTTTGTGTGTCAAGGAAAGTATGCCACTGAAATACTGCAAAGATTTTTCATGTAGAGTTGTAAGCCCATGGAGACACCTCTAGCTACCAACTGGAGGAAGGAGAATGCCACTTCAGGTGAAGAGGTTGATGCTACAAATTATCGACAACTACTGGGTTCACTGATGTATTTTGTGAAGACATGACCAAATATGTGCTATGAAATCAATCAGTTAAGCCTAGTAATGGTTAGGCCAACCAAATTATATTGGAAGGCAACAAACATGTTTTATGGTATCTCAGAGGCATTAACCAGTATGGATTATAGTACAAATGGATAGAGGGAGTGAAGTTGCATGGCTTCACAAATGCAGATTGGGTAGGGAGTCCATCCGAACGAAAGAGTACATCAGGTAATTTTCAGTGTTGGGTCTTATTGTCATTGCGACAATGAACCTCCAATTTTTTTTCCTATGTCAATTTTGGAGCGTACAATAACTGTCATTTCAAGCCCCCTTGAGTCATCATGTTGTTTGATTTTTTATCCATGTATTTTCTCCTAGTGTAGCATCCTCTTAAGTTAATGTTTCCTAAGCATTGTCACCTAACAATTAGAAGCACTTGAGTTAGTTAGTTCATGGTTAGGTGTATTCGTGATATTCCTTGACTTAGAAACTTGCCTTTTCGCCATGCACACACTCGAAAAATACTCAAAAGCATGAAAAAGCAAAAAAAAGCAAGAAAACACTCAAACAAAGAAAAATTTCACTTTAAGTTGGTGAAGACATGCGCTCAAGTAGTGCACCTGCTTGAGTGCACTCCTTCATGTTGAGCATATGCACCCTCCATGAGTGTACTTCTTCATGTCGAAAAACAACACCCTTTCAAGATGCATGCATGATCCAACCTTGTTGCATGTGGGCACAATCCTAGAAAATAGGAGCACACTTAAATTCTTTAACTAAACCTCTCATGCAATGACAAGTGGAACCCATGCATGAATAAATTTTGCATGATAACTTATTTTAATCAACTCAGTTAATCACATTTTCATGTTGCAAGTGTTAATCTGCTGTCACATGCAAAAAATATTCATATTATTGAAACGCTTCATCTTCCACCATGAATGTGACAACAAATATAAAGCCTTGCATATTTTTCTCTTCCTCATCTTAGCATCAAATGCTACTTTCCAAACTTGTTTCTGAGCTTCGAATAGGTATAGCACACTTCTTGAGCTCGAAGCCTGATCAACCTCAAAAATTGCACCCTGTTTGATCAAGTTTTTCTCTAGAGCGCACTTCTTCACCATGAATAGCTGCACCCTCTCTTGAGCACATGAGCGCATCATGAAGGAATGAAGAATCTTCATTCATCCCTTCGACATGCTACAATGCACCCTCCTTTGCCTTGAGCACATAGGCGCATTGTGAAGGCCAGAAGACTAGTTAACCTCTTCCTTCGTCCCTTCAGAGTGCGACAATGCACCCTCCTTATCTCCTTGAGTGCATGAGTGCATAGGGAAGACTCAAAGACCCAAAATTTCATCCCTTTTACCCTTCAGGGTGTGCCAGGGTGCCCTAAATGAATTTTTCCTCTCAAGGTCTTGCTATGCAAAATTAGGGGGAACTCTTCAGATGGACATATCTTATGCCACTATTCGGGTTCATGGGGGAGAACAACCTAGGTTGTATAGAGAAGTTAGATTTGTGCACACTGTATGCAAAACAAATCAACCAAAGAACCACCCCATTTTTGCTATTGATCAATATTTTAGCTGCTTTCAACTCTCTTCAAATCAAATACATGAATCTCAAGTAAAAATTGAAGATGTAATTGAAAACCCTGTATCAAATCAAACTGATGTGTGGAAGCTATTCTTTGATGGATCTTGTACAAAGGATGGAGTAGGAGTTGGGGAAGTACTAATCTCAATAGAAAAAGAAAACATTACAAAATCATGTAAAGTTGATTTTGAAGTTACTAACAATGTAGAAAAATAGGAGGCTTTCCTTCTATGACTACAATTAACCAAGAGTTTAAAGGTACACAACCTAAGTGTTTTCACTGACGTTGAACTCATTGTGAGATAGTTAGGAATATTTGTCTAACAAAGCATCCTAGGATTAGGTCTTATCGAAATGAGATTTTGGATTCCATTGGAAATTCCTTTAATGCCTTCAACATAACTTATGTCCCTAGAAATGAAAACATACAGACAAATTCTTTGGCTGTCTCTACAAGCTGATTTAAAATTCCTGATCAAACACAAGTGTTATACCAAATCCAGGTCAAATACAAGCTATCCATACTAGATAACCAAAAGCATTGGTAGGTGTTTAAGGACGATGAACAACTAATATCTTTTCTTCAAGTTGTAGGTGAATTTTCTCTTCTGTAAATTGATGACGACAATCTTGACATGATTAATCCTCAAGCTAACGATGATCCAGAACTAAACTCCAAGATTGCAGATCATGACATCATACAATTATCAAACAACTTCATTCTTAAAGGGTTAATTCCTTTAGATAAATTATTTGATTATAATGATGTCCCTCGAAACCCTCCATCCATTTGTTCTGAATATGGCATCGAAGAATCAATATTGGAACCCAAGAACAAGTGCAAAATATAAAAATCTTTATCCCCAGAAGTTAAAAATGAATATCTTAATTTACTTAAAAAATACAAAGATTTTTTTGCTTGGTCTTATGATGATCTTAAAACCTATGACACATCCCTCATTGAACATAAGATCCCATTAAAAATTGAAGCTAAACCCTACTAGCAAAAACTTAGAAGAATTAACCTAGTTCTTCTACCAACCATTGAGAAAGAGCTTCAAAAAAGTTCGTGC
>APFE030322520.1:178501-209802 GCA_000404065.3 Pinus taeda
AATATGAAACTTGATATTCATGGGTTAGATGCACAGATTATTCTTCCACTAAGATATTCTAATTGGATTGCCAACCTAGTACCTGTCAGGAAAAGAAATGGTGAAATTAGACTATGTGTTGATTTTAGGAACTTAAATAAAGCATCACTAAAGGATAACTATCCATTACATAAGATGGATCAGTTACTTCAACAACTTTATGAAGCTAACAGACTTTCTATGTTTGATGGTTTTTCTGGTTATAATCATATTATGGTCGATACAATGGATAGGGAAAAGACTCCCTTCACAACACCTTGGGGTACTTTTATGTATGCTAGGATGCCTTTTGGTTTGAAAAATGCAGGAGCTACATTCGAGAGAGCTATGGATATAGCTTTTGTAGGCCAGGTAAATAAATTTCTTGTTATTTATCTTGATGATCTTACAGTCTTTTCTAATTCTGATCAAAAACATTTAAAGCACTTGACGAAGGTTTTTGAAAGATGTAGGAAATTCAAAATATCGTTGAATCCAAATAAGTCTTTATTTGCTATCATAGAAGGGTAATTGCTCGGCCATATAATTTCTAAAAATGGTGTAGTCATTGATCAAAACGGAGTATCAGCCATTCAGACATTATCATTACCTAGAAATAAAAAGGAAGTTCAGGCTTTTGTTGGTAAAATCAACTTTTTAAGAAAATTCATACCCAATTATGTTGAAATTGTCAAAGATATAATTGACATGCTTAAAAAGGGTCATGAGGTTAAATGGACTGTCTCTTCTAGATATGCATTTGATCAAATCAAGAAAGATATTTCTGAAGCCCCAACCTTGGCTAGTCCTGATTATATCAAACCATTTAGTATCTTTTCCTTTGCCTTTGAAACAACCCTTGCTACTATTTTATTGCAAAAGAATGAAGATTCCCATGACCAACCTATAGCCTTTTTTAGCAAAGTCATGAGAGATGCTGAGCTCAAATATGACATAATTGAGAAGCAGGCTTATGCCCTAGTCCAATCTTTGAAATCTTTTAGGATGTATGTTTTACATTCAACCATTATAGATTATGTCCCCAACATTACTGTTAAAACAATTCTCACTCAACCAAATATTGATGGGAGGACAGGTAGATGGATCACCCTAATTTTGAATTATGATCTAACTATCAAAACCATAAAGCTAGTAAAGGGTCAAGGATTAGCTAAGCTTCTAGCTAAGTCAAACTGTAAAGTGCTAGGCATCAACTTTGTTTTGGAAATACTAGGGAGAATCCACAAGAACCTTCCCAACATCCTAAAGAAAAGGATCCACAAGAGCCTTTACCTTTAGATCAGACCATTTCTGTACATATTGATGAGAAATTTATGTTATCAAATTGGTATCAAGATATTGCAAATTTCTTGATTCATTTTGAATGTCCTGCACAATTTTCCAAAAGTCAATGTAAAACTCTCAAATTGAAAGCAGTTAAATACTGTATCATAAATGAAAATATGTACAGGAAAGACCCACTCAATCTATTATTATTATGTTTAACGGAATCAGAGACTGAAGGAATCATTGACCAGTTTCATGTAGGATTTTGTGGAGGACATTATGCTTGGAGAGCAACAACATATAAGATATTAAGGGTAGGATTTTATTGGCCAACATTGTTCTTACAAGTAGGAGCAAAGCTTAGAAGTTGTGTCCCTTGTCAGATGTTTGTTGGTAAGCAAAAAATAGCAGCTCTTCCACTAATCCCAACATTGGTCTCAACACTTCTCCAATGTGGATTAGATTTTATTAGAGAGATTCATCCTACTTCAAGCAATCAACATAGATGGATCCTCAGTGCAACATACTACTTTACTAAATGGGTGGAAGCAATTCCAATAAGAAATGCTACTGATGCAATAGTGATCAATTCATTGAAGAAAACATTTTATTCAGGTTTGGTTGCCCACAACAGATTGTTACTGACAATGCCACAACATTTTCTAGTGTTAAAATGATTGAGTTTTGCCAAAAATATCTGATTTTGCTACACCATTCGACTCCATATTATCCTCAAGGCAATGGTCTCATAGAATCATCTAATAAAAGTCTGGTAAAGGCAATCAAGAAAACTTTAGAAGATCATAAAAAGAGCTAGGACATTCATCTAATTTATGCAATTTGGGCAAACAGGATTACTCCAAAGAGATCTACTGGAAAATCTCCTTTTCAGTTAGTTTATGGGAAAGATGCAATTTTCCCTACCAACTTGGCTTTCCATGTTTTAAAGTTTCTGCAGGAATCAACTGATGAACCTAATGATTTTTCAAGAAGGATAAATCAAATCATTGAACTAAATGAGAACAAAGATGAAGTCCAATATAAACTGAAAAAAATATCAGAATAAAATGAAGAGCCTATTTGATAGAATAGCAAGGGAAAGTGACTTCAAGGAGGGAGATTTAGTTCTAAGATGGGATTCCAGAAGACAAGACAAAGTAAAACATGGAAAGTTTGACAACCTCTGGTTCGGACCTCTAAGTATTGATGAAGTAAAAGGAAACAACACTTTTGTGTTTCAAAATCTAGAGGGACAATATTCCACATTTCCTGTTAATGGAAGATTTCTGAAACATTATATTCAATATTGAGAAGTTTGAAATAGATTTTACTATCATCATTGTAATAAGTTTGATTTTTATTTACCTTTCCAACTGTCAGTATGATTTTTTACAGCAAAGACTCCAGAGCCCGAGGAGCAGGCACATGGATCTGCAAGTTCTATGCGTTCTACAAGAGAAAGAAGTCCTCAGTTGGAGCCGATGTTGTAACATTTTTGTTGTTGTTGATAAGTTAGCCATTAGTTGAAAAAATCAAAATTCCATTGAAAAATGATAAGTTAGGATATGGACCAAAAACAAAATTGAAAATAAAAAATGTTAGGATTTATTTTCATTTTAGGTCCATATCATTAAAAATGATAAGATAGTTGCTCTAAAAAATGAAGGAAAATGTTAAAATGTTAGATAAGCAATAAAAGAAAAATATTTGCTTTATAAAATAAAAATTAAGGCTACTAGTTCAAACACGCCTTTGAAATTTATTGTTTAGTTTAAATAATGCTTATTAATCAGGGTTTAATTATTGTGATAAACTTGATCACCTTGTTAATATTCAATAACACATGATTTTTTCGTATGGCAACAAAACGTCAAATTAGTACCAAATAACCACTGAGCACATTTCAACGGACACAATTCACTCCGCTTGGATCAACGATAGAGGAAGCATTTCGGCCACCCTTCAGCCATTTCCTATTAACGTGACCGGGGGCGGGGGGGGGGGGAGGTGGTCCAAAAAGTGGTTTCAATGGTCGCCCTTTTTTGCTACGTGTCACTTCCGTAGCATTTCCAGCCCCCAAAGCTCAAAACCATAAACCACCTCACCACCCCCCCGAAATCCCGCTGACGGTTTCCTCCTTTCCAATGGTTGACTTTGCTCCCGCGCCATATCATCTGCACGTTATCTCTTACCCACTCACAAGCCGCAACGTCACAAAGTCATTGCACCATACGCTCCTATCCCATTGCCAACCTCATTTAACGTTTACCCTCCTATTAGACATTAATCCCTCTCCTCTGTAATAAATTGCTTACGGTTAAATTTAAATGGAAAATTAAGCCCAATTTCACTTATAAATATCCCATGGCTTTACCACTTTTCTGCTTCCATCCAATCAAACAAAGCTTTATTCACTCTGTGTATATTTTTCCCTGTCTTTCGTCTTTCAGTTAAATCAGTTTCTGAATCCCCCCTTGCAGCAAGATGGCTCCCAAAGTTAAAACACTGAAAACTGTTGAAGAAGGGAATCCATCTACAACCTTGCTTGACTTGGATCACCTTCCCCTTGTAGACTCCCTATTCAAAGTCACAGATTGTGAATGTGAATTTGATTTCCACAAATTCCATTTGTGGCTAAAGCATAAATATACAGATAAAGAAGATCCAATTCGTTTATGGGAGACACTTTTTCCCTTGTTCTCCTTTCACAAAACTGATAATTTCCCTAATTTGATCACTTAGTGTCAAGCCAAGTATGATCATGTGCAAAGAACATTGATGACTCAGGATAGAAAAATATTGATCACCATTACTGCTTAGAGTATAAACCAAATGCTAATGATACCTTCATCTGACTCCCTCAGCTATTTCTCGCCAACAGCTCTCATGGACCTTTACAATAAACTCACCTTCCCATAGAGAGCCATTATATTTGAACTTTTTCTTCCAGAAGATGCTAAATTACCCAAGAGAAACCCACCTTATCCATCTTCTATGTTCCCTGAAGCCACTAGACATATCATCTCCTTGCTATCATACCTCCTAGGCTATGAAAATGATCAACTTGTTGATGAATCCATCCTTGGATTTTTTTTCCTTTTTCAATAAGGAATATCAAACTACTTTCATGTATAATTATAACCAGTTCTTGGCTCGTAATATACATGAACAATTTATGAATTTTACCACACAAGCAGTGTTTAAATATAGCTCAATCATAATCCATTTGATTTTGTTTCATTAGGGAGATTCATTACACATTCAGCTTAACAGGGAAGATCAACAAGGAGTGAATCAATCAATGATTCACTGGACATAGTTAGTTAAAGCAACATCATCAAAGTTTACATTCTCTCAGTTTATAGATTCTTTTGTTCATCCAGTTCTTCAGTTACTCAATAGCCATGTAGAGCCCAGAATTCGAGAAGAAAATAAGAATACATTGCACCTATCTAAACAAATCAAGACCGGTGATTGGTAGTTGTACTAGAACTACACTAAAATTAGGATTTATGGCAGTGAACTAGCTCCATACAAACTACCTAAGTATGTGCAAATGAGGATATTCTCACTGGAATACATCAGGCAAATGATAAATATGGATGAAGTCCATTTTGTCTCAAGTAAGAAAAGGTCACAGTTCAAACTCAAAGCCAAGGTAGGGACATTCATTTGTAATACTATGTCTGTAGGTACAGAGGCAAACAAATTATTGAAGAGAATGAATCTCCAACCAAGATTCACCTGGTCTTATGATCCTTTTAGGATCATTTCAGCCCTGAGAGTTCAGTGGAAGGCAACACCTTAGAACCATACTCCCATGCTAGAATTGGAGAAGTTTATGAACCAGGAGTAGTGGTCTGAAGTAACTCCCTTAGAAGCAGATGAACATGTTATAATCACTCCACAGGAAAATAATCCAGTCACTCAGAGTACTCAACTCAAAAGAGCTAGAGAGGAAACTTAGTCGGCTACAAAATCAATTAAAGGGTATTATATACTACAAAAGAAATTGAACACCGTATTGTCAATATCATCAAGGAGCAAGCCACCAAAAATAATTGATCTTGGAGATTTAGAAGATATTTCATCAGTAGGGACCGTTGATCCCAAACCTACTTCTACTTCTTCAACTCCTCCTTCAGCTGAACCTATGGAGATTATTCAGTCAACTGAGATCAACTCAGTAGAAGATACTAATATCTTCTCAACATTTCTGGAAATTAAACAAAAGAATGAAACTCTTAAGTCACAAATGTATAGTTAGTTTTGGAAACATACATCCACTTCTCAGCATAGACTTCTCTCTGCCTTTGACAGTGAAAGAGGAAGGATGCAAATGAAATTTTTGCAAGATCAAATTCCATTTCCCAAATCCACAACAGATTACAAGAAGCCCATATTTTCATTTGATGTAAACCAGGTACATCCTATTGATCAAATGGATTTGCATAGGAAATCATGGGAAATGTTATTTTCAACAATGACTACAACTGCCATGTCTCTTTCTAAGCTCAGAATTGCCTTGTCAAATGTGCAGTCATAACTTAAGATTGGAAAACTATCATCTTTAGCTAAAGACAACAAATTAAAGTCTTTAGAATATATCATTGTTAAAATTGGATATGATCCCCCAGGATTGTAAAGTAATTGAAGAAATACTCAAGAA
Source organism: Pinus taeda (assembly GCA_000404065.3). NCBI lineage: Eukaryota > Viridiplantae > Streptophyta > Pinopsida > Pinales > Pinaceae > Pinus > Pinus taeda. The sequence continues at coordinate 184,476 of APFE030322520.1, forward strand.
GAAGAATATAGATATAACAGATTTGAAGAAACAATTTAATCTGCCTTCAACTGAGGATCCATAAACCAAAAAGATGGCAGAAAATGAACAATACAAGGAGGATATGTTGAAGCTCATTATTGAATAAAATATATAGATCAAGAAAATGGAAGAGCAAATAGAACAACTTATCAAGGAAAAAGAGGCAGCACAATTTGTTGTGACCTCAGTAACAACAATTCCCATAGCAAATACAGAGCCAAGCTCATCTCCTACTGACATTGCTTGATCTTCAACAACAGTTGAAACAACAAGGTTATCATAGGAGTTACATGCACAAAAACAACAAAATGAAAAGCTACTCCAGAATTTCCAAACCCTGGAGTCACATAAGGTAAAGAAAGATACCTTGTATGTAGAGGAAATGCAAAAGTCACACAGGTTAGAACTCAAGGTTAAACAATTAGAGAGTAAGACTCTAATGGCAGACACTTTGGCCCAGGCCAAAGAGGACATCTGGTTAGATATCAACCACTCCATAACAAAAGTATGGCCATCCATACAAATTATTTTTGAGCAAGAAGAATTGATTGCCAAATGCAGGACAAAGATAGATAATCAGAGGGAAACATTGGGCACAAAACCCAAAGAAGCAGTAGGGATGATCAAAGTACTAAACTCTAAGACTAGGCAACAGTTACAAGAGATAAATATTCTAGATAGGACAAATACTATTTTGGAGATTAAGAAAGTCCTAATGAAGAAGAATCCACTGACTCAGCTGAAAAAAAAAAAGTGTGAAGCTTTAAACATTGCAGTCACAAGGTTTAATTATCAATTCAATATGTTGAATAAGAAAGGTTTATCAGAGTTAGTGTCATCAAATGATCAACTAGTAAAATTGGATGATTACTGTGAAAGATTATATACTATTGCAGCAGACAACAGTCAATTTGGAGGGATAAAAAGATAGATTACTGGGAAAGAGTTTATGGAAGCTTTGAGCCCTGACCTCACAATCAAATATGAAGTGGACATCTTTTTCTCACTAAACCCAATTTTGAAAGATATATCGAAGTTGATGAGATATTTATAAGAATGGTAAATCTGGAGATACCAAGTGAGTAGAGGTGGGATCAATGGTGTGAAACAATTGCTTAACTTTCCATCCCAACAAGAAGACAACACAACATTTTTTGAAGGAACAATCATCAACAACTTCCTACCTAATAGGGACACATTATTCAACAATTTTCTTTCCTATTTTCTTCAGGCTATTTTTGTAAGCAGTTTAGGATATTTGTTTACTATCCAAACTAGTATAAATAATTCTCTTTTACATGTTATTAAAGGGTGGTACCTTTCCATAAGCAACTTTTAAGCATTGATGTACAATATTTTTCTAGATCATTGATAATAAAGCAAAGGATTCTGAATTTGATATCATTCAGTCTCGTTTTCTTCTATAAGTCTTTTATGTTTTCCATTCATTCTGTTAATTCTACATATGTTTAAGTTTTACAGAGATATCAGGGGAGAATAAATGTGTTACAATTAATCTTAAAATTCCTTCTGAAGTTATTATTATAAAGAGATTGAGATATTGGGTTGTTTGTTTGAAAGGCTCCCTCTAAATCATAAAATTGTCAGTATCTTATGTAATTATAAGCATATTTCGTTTAACTTTTGAACATTGGTCAAAGGTTTTCCCACTTATGATGATTTATCTTTCTGTCTGAAATTTAAAGTAATCATATCTCCTTACTTATCTTTCTACACATCTTATCAACTTAAATAACTATGTGAAGTTAAATATCAGCCCTTTGGTTATTTATTAGTACTATCTAAAAGGGTTAAATACATCATTCTTATAATTTGTTTTATGTATTGGTCCTCCATAAAAACCCAAAACCCCAAAACAAATATCTTAGATGCTCTGGCATGATCAATTGACCATTATCATCTCATAGGTACAACAGAGAGGATCAAGAAGAAACAAATGATAGTAGAGTTGAAGAACATTTCCCAGATGATCTCAGATTTTGGATCGTCCGTGGAACAAATAATTCCAACACAACAAGATCTGGATAAGCTACGTGGATTGGAAGAAAGGAAAAAGGAGATACTGCACATACAGGATGTCACTTGGCGTCTAAAAAACAAAGCTACGTGGCTCTGAGATGGAGACAAAAATACCAAGTTTTTCCAAAAATATGCCTCCCACTGGAAAAATTGCAATGCAATTTGGCAAATGGAAACCTCTGAAGGTCAAATTAAAAAATCAAGAAGGGATATCCAAAGAGGAGCAGTTTGTTTTTTTGAACATTTTTATCAAGCCAGGGAAGAGGTTAATTTTCTAACCAAGTATTGGCCATGAACCAATAATCCAATATGTTTGAAAATGAAGCGAATGAGAAATTATATAGGCCAGTCTCCATGCAAAAAATTAAACAAACATTGGGATCATTTGCAAAGGACAAAAGCCCTGGCCCAGATGGATGGACCGTGGAATTATACATACACTTCTTCAATTTGTTTGGCAGATGCCTTCTGAATATTGTTGAAGAGGCTAAAATTGGAGGGAATATTTCGGGTGCAATCAATTCAACATTTCTAGCTCTTATCCCGAAGAACTCATCTCCTAAATCATTCTAGGATTTTTGGCTCATCTCCTTGTGCAACATTCTCCATAAATTTATCTTAAAGGTGATTTACAGGCTTCAAAAAATGGTATTGTACAACCACATCTCCAGAGAATAGTTTGGTTTCCTCAACAATTTCCATATACATGACGCAATAGCCGTGGCTCAAGGGTCCATTCGTACTATGCATTCGAAGAAACAGGAAGTTGTGGTTATGAAAATTGATTTACATAAAGCTTTTGACAGTGTTGATTGGTCGTTCATAAGACTTATTTTATACAAGGTGGGACTCAGAAATCATAACGTCGAATGGATTATGGCTTGCATCTCCTTAACATGTTTTCCTGTGATTATCAATGGACTCCCAACACATTTATTCAAAGCAGGTCACAGCCTTAGACATGTATGTTCCCTCTCTCATTTAATCTTTCTTCTTGTAATGGATGGAATCAATATTAAAATTGAAGAAGCTCAGTCATGTAGTATTTTCCATGGAATCCACATTACTAGTATTATAAATATCACTCACTTGTTTTTTTTCGTTGATATCTTAACTTTTGGAATTATTTCGAGAGCACAATGGGAAGCACTCTATTACATATTTTCTAGATTCGGGGCTACCTCTGGTCTTCAAACCAATGAAAAAAAATCCACATTATATTACTCTGTTGGAGACATGGTGGACATTGAATACATTGTAGAGTTTTTTGGGGTAGCAAAAGCTCCATTGCAGGATGAGATTCCCTATCTGGGATATAAAATCAAGTCATGCAACTGCAAATTTCGGACTGGTATTGGATGATTGATAAATACAAACAAAATCTCTCAAACTGGACACACAGATTCTTATCTATGTGAGGCAGATACATTTTGGTCCAGGTAGCACTTCAACAAATTTATGTTTACTAGGCTCACCTCTTTTGGATTCCTAGAACTATTGTCAAAAAATTCACCTCGATCATGACAAGTTTTCTCTTTCGTGGACTCGATGTATCCAAAAAAATGAACTTCTGCAAATGGTTAGAATTAACAAAGCCCAAGGAATTTGGCGGATGGGGTTTGTTAGAACACCACTCTTTTATAATAAATCTACTCATAAAATCTTTCTGGAGAGCAGTAAATAGTAGGGGAATCTGGCAAGATATTTTACATTCAAAATATTTGTTAAACAACACTTTGGAAGATATTTTCAGGAACATATCTTCGCACATAAAGGATGGATCAATTATTTGGAGGAGCCATATGAAGATAATTCCTTGGTGGAGGACGAGAATGGTCTGGGAGTTTGGCGATTAGGGCAAAATTATGATTGGTTCTCTTAATATCAAAGGCTTGAAAGGCATACATGTTCTACAAGAACAAACATTGAACTCCATCAAGAGACAAGGATTCTTTTTTTTAAGCCAATTGATCAGCAACATACAACATTGCTGTCCCATTTGGAAGTCTGTATCGGAAATGGGCTTGCCTCATAACATGGAGAATAATTGGAGACAATATAAAAACTCTCTTAGCCAGGCTGGGCTATTTCACAATATCTATGTAGATATAATCATATGGTGAGGGAAGATGCACAACCAGGTGTTTCTGGGAAAACTAGTGTCTTTTCGATCGACTAGCCCTCTAGGTTTGGTAGCTACCCTAGAAACAAACAGTTTAAAGCAATTCATGATTTCTTCTATATATGATAGATAAGAGAGAGGCAAAGGAACCAACCTGGATCTTCCACTAGACTCCTTGCTTGATCTCTCTTCCCTTGACAGAGCTTGCAACTCCTCTCCGTACTTATCCCGCTTGAAGAGTACCTGTAGAGACATAATAACAAAGAACCGTCAAAGCATCTTGATCTATTATATCATAAGCATTGTAGAATCAGAAATACAATGAACATACAATAGCATTTACAAATAATAACATTCACAATTCCACAATTGTATGGAAGAAAACTCGAAGAACTTTATTAAATAAAAGGGAGAATTACAACCTAGCTGTCCGATCCAGCATCATCCTCCTAGCATCAAAGCCCTATTCACCTCATGAAAAGCAAGATCACACCAACAATACAATGCTCCTTCTCAGATATAAACTATCATCACTTCCTTACAAATTACAAAATTCCAGCCTCCAGATCTCTCAGCTAAGGGATCCATTTATAGATGTGTGCAAGGGTGTGAGTCATCTCTGGGTTTTTGATTAGTGTCATTCCACTTGTTGCATTTGGTTCCACTTGGAGATTTCTTGGATCTCTTTCTCATCTCTGGACAAATTCAGAGAGGCAAGTGTCATAGGAGAAGTTTCTAGAAGATTCCATGAGCATCCAATTAGCAAATTGTCTTGTACATTTGTCCATCCTCGCTCATCGCACCCTACAGAAGGCCTCATCAGTATGCATCACACCTAGCTAGTGTAGAAGTTAGTATGCATTGCACCCTGACGGTGGAGCAGTCAGTATGGTCTAGTTTAGGCCAGTTCTGGATGGTTTTTAGGTGGAACTTTTGGGGAATGATGTAATCAGTTGACCATGTTCTTTTAGGGTATGAAACAACACTTTTAAGGGTTGAAGAGCCCTAGTTTATCGACATATAAGATTGGGGTTGAAGTGCCCAAATATGTCTATAACACCAGGCGCCCTTGGTTGTGTACTCATATTGATTTTTGATCACAAAACTACTCAATCTCAAACAAATCCCTTGGTTCTATAAGGTATGAAAAATGAGAATCCCTATAAAAATCATTCTATTCAACTGACTGGTTTGGAAAAATAAAATATTGACTTGGGATAACTTACTCAAGCGAGGATTTCAGGGACTTGGTATTTGTATTTTTTGTAGAAACTCACTCAAATCTACAAACCACATTTTCTTTCAATGCCCTTTCACTGCTCATATTTGGGGGATTCTCACTAGTTTTTCGCACTTCCCACTTTTAGTGGTTTCAAATCTGCAAGAATTGATTTCACAATGGAATGCATACACTACTGAAGATGCAACAATTCCTCTATTTACAAGTTGGGAGATCTAGAAAGCTAGAAACAAACACATTTTTGAAGGTATTCCTATTGACAAAACCAAAATTTGCTACAAAGTGGACAATTGGATGGGAGTATCTCTTCCAACTAAACAGTCAATCAGGAATTAGGGTAAGACTAAAACTACTCCTTCCATTATTATGCAAGCTGGTTAGTTCGATGGTGCCTCACAAAGAGGAATGTGTGGTTTTGACACGGTTCTCATGCTGTAAAACCATACTTGATACACCTGTTATTGGAATGGAGGCTTGAGCACCAATACCAGAGAATAAACCATGGCTCTTTGGGGATTTCTCTGGTTTGCAAGAGAAAGGAAGATGCATAATATCAATATATATGGGGACTCACAGTGCCTCATTGGAGGTATCCTGGACCAATCTTCATTCGATCCTCCTCTACTTGCTAGATGGATCATGAGGATCAAACATGCACTGGCCTCCCTCTCCTCCTATACTATTCAACATGTCTTCAGAGAGTACAATATGGAGGCGGACCAGCTGTCTAAGATGGGCCTTCAAGGACAATATGGGCGGATGCATTACAAACTCATCATTGATCATAAAATTCATGAGGATAGAGTTATCAACTTGCCATATTGATTTATTCTCCTTGTTGCTTGACCCTTTTGTTACCTTATTGGGGTGACAAACATATTCATATTTTCTGTTCTCTGGTTTCTCCTTACTAGCATATATTTTGGTGTAGCGACAATTAGTTTTTCTGTCTACTTTCTAGTATTGTTGCGTATGTATGGATGTATTTTACTACCTTTTGGCATCCTACACATTTAAGACAATTCTGTTGCACAGTGATCTATACTGATACGTGTACTGGCCTTTCATCTTAATAGAAAGGCAACATTTTTTTCATCTGAACAAAAAAAAAATGAGAAAAAAATATGAAAGAGATTACCTTCATTTCAAAATTCAATATGTTATATTCTATATTTTGTGCGTGGGTTGATAATTCAAGTATTTTGGTGTATTAGATTTTCACACATAAAAGTGAATTATTGATTTTGGTGTATTAGATTAGAGCCCTAGCTTATCGACATATAAGATTGGGGTTGAAGTGCCCAAATATGTCTATAACAATTTCCCCCTAAAGCATGAAGTCGTAAATATTTGATGTCAGGTGAAATTCTTTATCATGAGGATCTGAGGTTTTCGAACTGGAAGGTGACCTGTATAAGATACAATACAATACATCATCATAATATAATTTTTCATGATCTAGTTGAGGCAGGCATTCCCATGCTTAGCTTTATAAATTCATTTCATGTACATAGAACAGATAGTCTTTTGCAGTTGCAGACTGGTGATTCTTCATATGTAGAGTCATCATCCCTGGCTCGGATGACCATCTGTGCAACTTCTATGTACATTTGATGTCTTTATATCCCTAAATATATCGCAACCCAGATGGATGAAACTAGATCCAGGGTCTTCAAAACTTGTTCAATCTTTGCTCGATGTACAAGTCAATCCATGTCAAGAAATGTTTTGAAGTCGAACATGGAAAGACATTGCCTGATTATCAGCCAATAATGTGAGCTGTTAACAAACGCGAGAGGAATCACCGATAATGATAATGACCCTCAAGGTAATACAGTACAATTCACGTGGTGTGAATATATGATCCGATGTCGAACACCACAGAGAATCTTTCTGTCGAAGGCCACTGATGTCAACCTATCGCCGGAAGTGAGAAACTTGCCATTGAGGCATGCAAGGTTCAAAGTACTGAAAGGGGTGTTTCTAAGTCAACTTCTTGGATAATGAGCTGATATCGACAAGAAGTGACCCGTTGTAGGAGGGCCTTAATGTATCCCACATCTACGACACGAAACGAAGCAAATGATTTTCTGGAGGTGAAAACGATCTAACGACACGAGGTTTAGGAATGGTGGTCACGAAAAATGGAGGTTGAAGGTATTGCAGTGGATGAGGCATTAACTAAATTGTGGTTTCTAAACTGAATGAATTCTCTTGAACATATCGGCGACACTGAGATGGATTGGTAGCGTTAACCCCAACAGGTGGATGGTGTGGAAGACCAACGGGGAAATGATCGGTGAATGAAATAACCCAACCTGACTCAATCATGGTGATGGAGTGAAAGTGTCATGTTCAAGGGCGACCTGCTACCATAAAATTCTTCAAGTTTTCTTCCCTTTTTCCCCAGTCATTGCTGACTAGTACCTCTTTATTTCTGTCAAGCTTGAGGAGGATAACATATGCTTGTTCTATAATTTTCCCTTTGGGTAAACCTGTCACTATGTTTTAGCGAGTCTAGCGACAATGAAACTCGTTCTTGTCTAGGTGGACAAGTTTGTCACTATTGTTTTAACGAGTTTAATGACAAAGACAACTTGATCCTTTTCATGTTTAGAGATTTTGAAAAGGGACGAAAAGGGAACTCCAGAAGTTATTTTTCGTAGCATAATCCCTTAAGTCTGAAAAAGGATAAAATAATACAAAAGGGATGTCTTTTCGATCACTTTAGCAAGACGAAAAGACAAGCGCTCCAACTTTTTCATGGGATAATCACTCAGGTCTGAAAAAGATTAAAATATACAGGATGGATAGCATTTCCAATCACTTTAACGAGCTGGAAAGGCCAATAGCTCGATAATATTTTCATATTTAACGAGCCTGAAAAGAGTTTAAAGGAGACTCGTTTTTGAGGAACGAGTGGTGTCTAGGGTAGCAACTGGTTCCAGGTAAGCTTGGAACTTCTCAAAACATGGTGATGTGAAGAGGTTGGCTAACAAAACCACTCGTTGCAGCTGTTCCTCAAGAAGGGGCAAACAATCAAGTGGAAGCATATGATCAGCCAAAAGGATGGTGGTGATGGTAGGAACACAACCAAGGCTCAAAAGGATGATAGCATGGCAATCACAAAGGTTATTTACCAAAGGTGGGTTCATTTTTTAATGAACTTGAACCGTGGGGAACTATGCTCAGTGGTAGGTTTTTTTTAACAAGCTTGAACCATGCGATAACATATGCTCGGTGGTGGTCAAAGATGTTCAATTCACTGTTTAGCACATTATATTCTTTCGTCGGTCGTTCAACCTGCTCACTACACTTAATCAAGCATGGTAACGTTTAAGATACAACCTGTTACGGGTCTGCGACAATGGAATCCCACCATAATCGACCAGCTAGTAGGCTCCCTTTGTCAATACTAGTTTAACAATGTAGGGACCCATCCATAATGGTTTGAACTTACCTGCTCCCAATTTGTTAGAGCCCTGATCGTAGAGCAAGACCAGGTCACCTTCTAAGAAGACACGAGGCTTGACATTTTTTCATATTGTGCTTTGACACGTTTCTTATGTGCTTCGTTAGCCAGCACAACATCATGATGGGTTTCATCCAGGTGGATTAGTTCCAAGAAACGAGCCTCTTCTTCGAAGTTTCGGGAAGCAGATCAATTGCGAGCTTGAGGGACGAGATTTCGCATTGAATTGGTAAGACAACTTCTAGACCATACACCAACTGAAAGGGCGTAAATCCGGTTGCATTTCTCACCGAAGTCCTATATGCCCACAGAGCTGAGTACAGGATTAAATGCTAATTCCGTTTGTGGACTCCAATAATTCTTTGCAGCATGCGCTTAAGGACTTTGTTGATTGTTTCAACCTGTTCGTTAGCCTACGAGTAATATGGAGTAGAACTATCGTGGGACAGTCCCAATTTGGTAGTCAATTCAACCATCATATGATTGCGAAAATGCGATCCATGATCTGTGACTATAGCTTGTGGAACACCAAATCTAGAAACTACATGATTAAAAAAGAAAAGAGTAGTCGTTTTGCCGCTGTTGTTTAATGTAGGCATCACCTCGGCCCATTTTGTAAAATAGTCGACTGCGACTATAATATACCCATGCTCCCCGGTCGAGGTGGGGTTAAATGTCATGAAATCAATGCCTCATTTAGCGAATGGCCTAACAACAACTACTGGATGCAGTGGTGCAGGTGGTAATCTGGTTTTGCGATAAATAATTTGACAAGCATGGAAACTTCTGACTGCAATTATGCAATCTTTGAATATAGTGGGCTAGAAGTAACTAGCTCGTAAGATCTTTTGTGCAGTAGCGTAACCAGATAGATTCCCCACACAAGCACCTGAATGACAATGATTCAAAACTTTTTCAGCCTCCTCATGCATGAGGCACCTTCGCAGAACTGTATTGATACCACGATGGTAAAGCGTATCGCCAATGATCAGGTAATATTTGGCTTGGTATCGAGTACGTCGCTGTTGAGAGCAACAGGTGTTAGGCCTAAAATTTTGGGTTGGAGATAGACCAATATATCTCTGTACCACGGATCACTTGATGATATCAGAAACAGAGTCTCATCCACGATTGATGCTTTAGATGTTAAATCGTTGGATGATGATGGAAGGTCACAAAATAACTCCGCGAAGACGAGAGACTTCTTTGATTTTGATTTGGTGAATTCCAGATCAAACTCTTGTAAAATGGTTATCCATTTGGAATATTTGCACCCTAGTAATTGACGCAACAAAATGTAGGTCATAGGGTTGCAATCTGACACAATGGTAGTCATGCGAAAGAGAACATAGTGTCGAAATTGCTGTACTACTTGAACGACTGCTAAAGCCAGCTTTTCAACATAAGAGTACTTCCTTTATGTATCTTTAAGGTTATGATTTAAATAATATATAGGATGTTCAATTCCATTATCTTCTTGCACTAAAACCAAGGCGATGGTTGTATTTGTAGCAGCGAGATATAGGTTAAAGTCTTTTTGATAGTCAGGAGCATACATTAATGATACTTTTATCAGGGAACCTTTTAAAGCATCAAAGGAAGCTTGTGCAACCTGATCCCAGTGGAAGGGTTCTCCTTTTTTCAACAGACGTGTATAACCTTTAGTGAGTTCAACATAATGTGGAATGAACCTCCTTAGAAAGTTAGCTTTCCCTTGGAGTTTTTGAATTTGAAGCAAATTTGAAGGTGGAGGCATGTCAAGGATTGCCTCAACCTTAAATGGGTTGAGTCGAATTCCGTCCTTAGAAACTACGAAACCAAGTAATCGATTAGAACCAACAAAAAACACACGCTTGTGTGGATTGAGTTGTATCTTGTAGTGTCGGCAACATATAAATATGGCTCTCAAATGTTGCGGATGATCAGTCCGCTTTCGCGAATGAGCCGGTAGATCATTGAGATATGGTTGAACGATGTGTTTGATGTCATGGAAGGCATGGTTCATTGCCCTCTGAAAAGTTGCCCCTGGGTTATTCAAACCGAAAGGTAGTTTACGATACGCAAATGTGCCCCACGGACATATAAATGCAGTTTTCGACTAGTCCTGTGGGCAGATGTTGATTTTATTGTATCCGGAAAATCCATCCATGAATGAAAAGATTTCATATTCGGCACATTCGTCAATTATTTGGTCGATGAAGGGTGTAGGATAGTTTACTTTTGGACACGCTTGATTTACATCCCTATAATCGACGCACACTCTAATTGTTCCTTGCTTTTTCATCACAAGAATAATATTCGATACCCAATCAGTGAGAGGAACAAGGAAAATGAAACCAGCATGCAAAATTTTTTCAACTTCTGCCTTAATGGTAGCAGCTTTCTTCGGATGGACCGGTCGAAGCCGCTGTCGTACTAGTTTGACATCTGGATACATCTTGATTTCATGTTCAACAATTCTCGAGTCAATGCCTAGAATTTATTCTATGACCATGCAAAGACATCTCTGAATTCGTGAAAGAGAGCACAATAAATTTCCAGTTCCGATGGAAATCATGATTTGCCAACATAAATATTCTCTACAACATTAGGTTTTGTCGAGATATTAATGGCGATAGTTTCTTCAATATTGGATAGATTTCACTCGGAATCCACTGTATTTACAGTATTTGACAGAAAATAAAAAACCAAAGGATGATTAAGGTCACTTGAATAATATTCTTTGTTATCTTGAAGGTGGGAATTATGGTGGTAATCTTCCGCTGGCGTCTCTCCTATCATGATTGACTGGTTGATTCCTTCATATGTAGAATGTATACGAGACCAAGGATTGGAAGAGGTACCATACTCCAGAGACCTATCTATCCAAACACTCATTGAGTGCTGATTTGGGTTTGTCACCCAGGCCCAGAAAATTGATTGCTACAAAGATTCTATGGGGCTTGGGAGAAACATCTCGCGGTGATCCACACTATCAAAATGGTCAGAGTTCTTCTTAATCTTAGATGATGTAGAAGAGATCATATGACAGGTTTCCACTGTGGCCACCTCCGCAAGTCCAATTGGTGGTAGGAGGGCAAAAGTACCCATTAAGGATGGGTCTTTCAGGAGACCTACTCCGACATTTTGAAGCGATTGAGAACTTCCATGGATCAATGGAATGCTTCTAGTAGGTTGTGAACTGTTTGGAAAAAAGGTTAGTTGGTCAACGATTGTAATTCCGCCTTGGAGGCGAAATGTAATCTTTCTAAAATATGTAGACACAATGGCATCCATAACATAAATCTAGGGCCTTCCTAGTAAGATATTGTAAACAAGGTTTCCATCAATGACCTCGACTTCAATCTCTACTGTCTTGCCCCCCAGTGCAACTTGCAAGTTACTTAAAATCCCATACGGCGTGTATGTTCTTCCATCAAATTATTTTGATGTCATTGATGATTGTGACAAGGGTGGTGAACCTAAAGTTTTCCAGCAACTCATTGACATAATGCAGGTAGATGCCCCCTCATCAATGATTGTTTGATGAACAGTTTAATTGAGGGCTTTTATCTGTATAAGGAAATCGAGTTGGGCTGGTAACTGAGGTGCGTATCCTTTATGGTTAAAGGCCACAAGATTGGAATCCCCTAGATCAATCCCACCTATTGCTGATAACAAAGCCTGCTTTTGGGAGGGGCAATTCTGCAGTACTTCAAGTGTCGACATAGTAGATGGCTATTGAGCTAGATCCTCCACTATATTATAATTCTGTGCAGATCGAGCATGAGGATTTAATGTTGATTTATGTACAACTCACCTTTGGCAGATTTATAGTTAATTTAGGAATAATGGGTGGAACAATTTCTGGCGAAGTCGTTGTCGAACTGCTAGGTTGATATGTAGCCTGGTTGTTTAACGACGTTGGATTCCCATAATCTTTTTTCCTTGTCGATATCAAAGCATCATTTTTCTGTTTTGAGATGGATAGCATAAGCACTTGGAATGTGGAAGCATGATCGATATCAACCAGATTAGTTTCTAGGTTTGGAAATGGATCAGTCAACACCGTTGAGGTATTTGAAGTTTTTAAAAGTTTCGCAAACTCAGCTCGATGTGGACAATCTCTCATCCAATGCTTGTCGTTACATATGTAACATGGATCACGAGGTTTCTTTTGCCCAGTAGGCTTCTTAGAATAATTTTTAGGAGTTGAATTTTCCTGTTTCTTCTTATTATTTTTCCGTTTCTTCTTTCCCCCTGGTTGCTTTGGATCTTTGCCCTTGTTAGCTGACACAACATTAATCTTCGAGGCAAGAGGTTTGTCATTTTCTTTCTGACTAGAAACTTCAAGGGCTTTACCAGATGGAGCCTTTGCGGTTTGCGTGCTTGAGGCACCGATCACACCATCACCGGCGTGAGAGTCCCTGTTTGATTTAGGAGGGGGAGGAATGGAAAATTCTGGTCTGGGAGCGTCAGGAATTTTGTCGTAGAGTGTGCTGGATTGAGTATAGGTCAATTCTAAATACTGGGCACGAGCAATGACTTGCTCTTCAGTGACAACTCCTCCTTTTGCCACGTCCTCAGTTATAGAAGGTAATAAGGACTTAATAAACCACTCAGCTAAAAGCTGATCAGGAACATACGTCTTTACCATTTGATGATGACGTCGCCACTCATGAATATGATCAGATATTTGAGTGGCTGTGGTCTATTTAAAGTTGGTAAGGAGTTCTGTTCCCGTTTCATAACTTATGGGTAGCTGAAAGTGGGTTAGAAAAGTAGTGGCAAGGGCACTGAAGTTATCAAACGAAGCTCTAGGCAATTCAATATACCATTTTGCTGTCGGACCAGTAAGCGTTCTCTGAAAAAGGCAAAGCCTAATCAAATCATCATTTAGGGTGTTAGGTGAGCACCGCAAATGGAAAGTCATTATGTGATTTGATGGATCTTCACCTGGATTTCCATTGAATTTAGGAATATCAGAGGGAAGTTTATGAGGAATCACTGGCCACCAAGGGGCGTATGCAATTGGATCATTTGTCAGCTGATTCAAATCTGGTAATTCCAAAGTTGCTACAAAAGGCAACTGCTGATTCAAGTTAGGTGAAGCATACCCAGGATAAGATGGAATCGCCTGAGCAGTAGGTCTTTCCATACCAGCATAATGTATCTGATGCTAGTAACTTTGATAAGGTTGTTGGACATGACCAGTATAGTGTGGTTGTTGATAACCGTTTTGAAAATGCAGTTGTCCATTACCTACAAAGCCTTGTTGCTCAGGTCCTCAGTAGGTTTGCTGGAATTGCGGTTGTTGGTATTGTACGAGCCATGGTTGTTGGACCATTTTCTATTGCCCAATACTGGAAGATTGACCAAGATGTGGAGTGATAATACCCGTTTGAGCCTGAGTCATTCCAGGTAAAGAAGCACTAACCTGAGGTTGTGATTGAGCCATAGAGACAAAAGGTTGTTGTATTGCAACCTGAGAGACTTGAGGTTGACATACAACAAGAAATGCTTGTACTTGCGACACAGTCACAATAGTAGGTGTAGTGGGAATATTCTACATAGGTTGGATTGGTTGCATTGAATATACAACCCTTGGTCATTGAGGCAGTATTGGTACCCAACCGCTGGATGTAATTCCAGTTTGACCTAAATTTTGTTGTAAACTCTCATATGGTTGTTCTCCAGGAGGGAACAATAAAAAAGCATACTGCCCTCCATATGGCGACAATACAGTGTTCAAAGGATATATCAGTCTTTGAAGACTGGTCTGCCAAAATTGATATTGGCATGTAGGATCAATTTGCTGAGTTTCAACCTAAGAGATAGTAGATGGGGCTCCAGATGAACAAATAGGAACAAACCATGTCGTCGAAACAACCTCTGAGTGGACTCCAACCAGTAATTGATAACTTGTCGGGATAGATGGTATACCAGCAAACATTGTAGGAATGGCACCAGGAAGTTTTGCTATAACTGTATTAGATGACATAGTCCTATACGTTGATGGATGCTCAGACATGTTTATTCTATCCAAAAGATTTCCTAGCGATTCGACAAGAATTTGCGATGAAGGATGATTAAAAGAACTAACTTCAGGAGTTGAAGGATACAGATGAATCCCAATCCCAAAATGTAATGGGGTACTGGATGGAGTATCCTCTACTATCTCCTCTATAGCAATCAATCCAAGTGGAAGAGGTAGACCGTCAGGTCCGTAATATATTTCTGGAGCCAAAGAAGGTATAGCTTCTGTAGTGATAGATACCGGAGGTGTGACACCTTCTAAATTATGGAACTCAACTTCCATATGTTCAGGTGAGTGAACTTCAGTCTCTGGGGTTGTTTCAGGTATAGAAGTGTATACCGTTACACTAGGATCAGTTCTAATGTCCTCTTGTAACTGCAGAACTTCTTCTCTAAAGGCAAATGTACCAGAAATGATCTAAGTAACTATAGTCTCTGACGACATTGAAACAAAAGTTTCAAATAAACCAGATGAATTGGACTTAGTTAAATGAGATCGTTTTGCCCAGAATGGCTTCTTTTCCAGAGTCAAAGATAGTTGACTCGCTAGTCTCCGCGAACGACGGGATTTTGATTGACTTTCTTCCATGATTGCGGATTACTTGATCAACTCAAAATTAAGGGAAAAAAATGTTATTCCGAATTAATAAATTTTAATGACGCTTTGACACAACTTTTCTTTTTCAATTTGTAAGAATCGAGAAAAAGCTAAAGATGACTCTAGTCCCCTTTGATTTTTAATGGGCCTGAAGTGACAAGTGCTCATATGGACCTTTTCTTTTAAGGAGTCGAAAAGGAATGAAAGTAACTACTATGGAAATCTATACAGAGGGATTACCAAACTAATCGCAAAACTCCAATATACACCTTGGTGATAAATTAAAGTGAAATTACCAAGGACTTATGTATGACAATCAATCTTCCTAAATGTTGTGTTCAATGCATTGTGATCGATAGGGTGACAGACACAACTTCCTATGGATAAAGGATATAAGCCTATTGTGGTCTCCCAATATATACGCGATGGTACGGGGAGCACAAGTCTGTGCTAGCACTTGTCGTATCAAAGAGGAGGAATCACCCAACCTTCGATGAAAACGATAGTTACTAGTTTTTACAACACCGGAACACATCTATAGTCTAGACCTCTAGATGTGTTGCGTTAAGTTCCAAAGCGTTGTTAGGTTCATTGAGATTTATTTTAGAGTTGATCTTGCTTAAAGTTTGCCTTTCAATGGTTCACCGCATGATTTCGATTTGAAATTCCTAAAAATGTAATCTACAATGATAAACAATCGTTGTTTATTTTGAGCAATGAAAATCCTAGTTACTAGGGAAAGAAAATTATGATTCTTTCAAACAAAAAGCAAAGAGCACACACTAATGCACTTTTCCTAAATCATTTTTCGCACACAAACTAAATGCAAATGCAAATTCATGTTTTTTTTTTTTGTTCCCTTTAATGTGAAAAATGCCAAAAAAGGAAAACTAAGTATAGCAAAGATTTGAAACATTTTACTCAAAGCGACATTTTCAACAATTTCTTTTTCAAAATAGAAAGGAAGACTAAACGACTCTTTTCAATTTCGAATGGAAAATGCTTTCGACACTTCAAATATTAACAAATCAAACCAAATACATGAAAAAAAATTCAATCGACTATCCATGGAAGGAAGAATCAATGACACTTCTCTTTTTGACACAAAACGATAGTTATGACACTTTTTGTACCAAAACGACAAATTGATTTAAGCAACTTTTCGACAAAGGATTGTAAATGATGGAAAAATACATAAAAACATTTACTAATCCTAATCAATGGAGGCTGATCTATGTGATGCAAGAAGGCTTCAGTAATGAGACATTGTTCATAAGCAGCAAATCAACTAAACAGAACTGAAAACAAGGACAAAACCCCAAATTTCAAGAATGGAAATAGATTCAGCCAGTCATCGCACTTGGGCTTCACAGAAACAGGGATGAGTCACACCTACAACACTCGGAAAGTGCGATGCATACTAGTTGAAAGTGACAGACAATGCGATGGGCCAGGGAGCACAAATGAAGTGGGTTTTGGCTCAAATTTGCAGCTGATTTTAGTGAGTTAAGTTGAGCTATGATGGAAAGTAAAGAGCAAAGTACAGAGGAATGATCTTGAGAGGTTACTGAGCTACCAAAAGTGCATCTAGAATGCTTGTAAGTCAAATGTTTAATTCATAAACTAAATTGGAGATTGACTGAAGCAACATTCATCTACTATGCAATTGCGGAGCAAGAGTAGTTCGAAGGCTATCTGGCTAACTTCAGGCTCCGTCTATAGTTTATAAAACAAACAACAACAACAAACAAGCATCTATTCGATCCCCAATAGAGTCACCATTTTGTTTCTGGGAAAACTAGTGTCTTATTGATCGACTAGCCCTCTAGGTTTGGTAGCTACCCTAGAAACAAACAGTTTAAAGCGATTCGTGATTTCTTGTATGTATGATAGATAAGAGAGAGGCAAAGGAACCAACCTAAATCTTCCGCTAGATTCATTGCTTGATCTCTCTCCCCTTGACAGAGCTTGCAACTCCTCTCCATACTTATATCGCTTGAAGAGTACCTGTAGAGACACAGTAACAAAGAACCATTAAAGCATCTTGATCTATTATATCATAAGCATTGCAGAATCAGAAATACAATGAACATACAATAGCATTTACAAATAATAACATTCAAAATTGCATAATTGTATGGAAGAAAACTCGAAGAACTTTATTAAATGAAAGGGATAATTACAACCCAGCTGTCTGATCCAACATCATCCTCCCAACATCAAAGCCCTCTTCACCTCATGAAAAGCAAGATCACACCAACAATACAATGCTCCTTCTTAGATAAAAACTATCAACACTTCCTTACAAACTACAAAATTCCAGCCTCCAGATCTCTCAGCTGAGGGATCCATTTATAGATGTGTGCAAGGGTGTGAGTCATCTCTGGGTTTTTGATTAGTGTCATTCCACTTGTTGCATTTAGTTCCACTTGGAGATTTCTTGGATCTCTTTCTCATCTCTGGGCGAATTCAAAGAGGCAAGTGTCATAGGAGAAGTTTCTAAAAGATTCCATGAGCATCCACTTAGCAAAATGTCTCGAACATTTGTCCATCCCCGCTCATCGCACCCTACAGAAGGCCTCATCAGTATGCATCGCACCTGGCCAGTGTAGAAGTCAGTGTGCATCGCACCGTGACGGTGGAGCAGTCAGTATGGTCCAGTTTAGGCCAGTTCTGGATGGTTTTTCAGGTGGAACTTTTGGGGAATTATGTAATCAGTCGACCATGTTCTTTTAGGGTATGAAACAAAATTTTTAGGGGTTGAAGAGCCCTAGATTATCGACATATAAGATTGGGGTTGAAGTGCCCAAATATGTCTATAAACCAGGCGCCCTTGGTTGTGTACTCATATAGATTTTTGATCACACAACTACTCAATCTCAATCAAATCCCTTGTTCTCTAAGTTATGAAAAATGAGAATCCCTATAAAAATCATTCTATTCAATTGGTTGGTTTGGAAAAATAAAATATTGACTTGGGATAACTTACTTAAGTGAGGATTTCAGGGACTTGGTATTTGTATTTTTTGTAGAAATTCACTTGAATCTACAAACCACATTTTCTTTCAATGCCCTTTCACTTCAATTCAATAATATGTATTCTAGTATATATAATATTAATTACACCAAATGATTAGATATTTTAATATATATAATATTAGTGTTATGAATTAGAAATAAATAAATTAATCTTAATTATATAACTTCAAAATTTTTGGTAGATTGTGCAATTTAATAATATTTATTTAAATATAGATTGTGTTAATTGTATGAGTTTTGGATGTTTTTTATAAATTTTTCATTCTCTTATCTGGAATTTTTAGCGGGTAAGTTTTTCCACTTAATGAGATACTTTGAAATTGATTGATTTTGTAGTTTTCAGGTTTTTGTTTTTGTGACTATTTCAAACTCAAATATGATTTTTCATTTTTCATCAAGTTCCGACAATATTGTTTGAACTAGGATCTTGTCACTGATATCCTTTTTTAGCATGAAACATGGAAAACTGGGTGTACTTGAGAATATGTAGACGGTTCCAAATTGTTTTCCATAGTACCAATCTTTTGCAGCACTTTGTAAGGACCATAATACTTGGGTGATAATTTAATATCCTTCTTAGCTTGCTTGAGGGACATTTATTGTATGGTTGTAATCGTAAAAATACCAAGTCACCTACATAAAAAATTCTTTCACTGCAATGTTGATTTTCCTATTGTTTCATTCGATTATGTGCCAGAGTATGGTTATCCTTTAAGAGTTGGAGAACTTGTTGTTGATGCTCGATGTGATCTTCCACTACCTTAGCCTTAGAATTTTCTCTTAAAGATGATGTGATAGATTGTGGATGATATCCATAAGGTGCCATAAACGGGGTCATTTTTACTATAGTATGGAATGAAGTGTTATACCACCATTCAGCCAAAGGTAACCACTTGACCCATTGTGTTTGTTTATTAGATACAAAGCAATGAAGATATCCTTCTAAGCATGTGTTCACTATCTCAATTTGCTCGTCACATTGAGGATGATAACATGAGTTATGAGCTAATTGAGTACGAAGAAAAGAAATAATTTTGTCCAAAAATTTCCAGTGAAAATGGGATCCTTGTCACTTACAATAATCTTTGGGTTTCCATGTAGCTTTTGAATTGTTTCCATAAATGTAGTAGCAACCATACTAGCTTTAAAAGGATGAGATAATGCACAAAATTGTGCATACTTAGTAAGTGTATCGACTACCATTATGATGACACTCTTTCCTTCAAACTTGGGTAAACATGTGATAAAATCCATTGATACCTCCTCCCAACGCTGGCTTGGAATGGCTAAAGGTTGTAACAAACCCGGGGTCTTAATTGTCTCAACTTTATTTTGTTGACAAACCAAACATTCTACCACAAACTTCTGAATATCAGATTTAAGGGCATCCCAAAAAAAATCCTTCTTCACCTTGTGGTAAGTTTTTAAAAATCTTCAGTGTCCTCCTAAGGGGAAGGTGTGCAATTCAAAAAGAATCTTTTGTTTTAGTTGTGAATTCTTACATAGATATAAGCGATCTTTGTACCATAATGAATCATTTTTCCAGATACATGTATCATATGTATTTGGATCTTGCTAAAAGTTTTGAATAAGTGTCCACACCTCTTCATTCTTCTATTCCTCCCTTGCTTCAATTATCAAATCAGGTTGGATAATAGAAATGAAACATAGCAATGCTTCCACATCGTCAGTGTTTCTTGAGAGTGCATTTGTAACAACATTTTTCTTCCCTTTTTTGTAGATGATTTCAAAGTCATAACCCAAGATCTTTGTGTCCCATTTTTTTTGCTCTTCTGAAGATAATATTTGTTCCAAACAATATTCAAGACTATCATGATCTATTTTTACCTTGAAGTGTCTTCCCGTTAGGTAAGATTGCCATTGCTTTAGTGCATGTAGTATTACCAATATTTCCTTCTCATAAATAGGTTTGTGTAAACACTTTCCCATGATTGGACGACTTTTAAAAGCAATAGGTCTTCCTTCTTGCATTAAAACAACACCAATTCCATTTCTTGAGGCATCACATTCCACAATAAAGATTTTTGTGAAGTCTAATGTAGCTAAGACCGATGCTTGGCACATTACTCCTTTAAGATGTTCAAAGGTCTTAGTTTCTTTTGGAGTCCAAGAAAATGCATCTTTCTTCAATAATGTCATTAAAGGCACTGCTATTCTCCCATAATCCTTAACAAACTTGTGATAATACTCTGTCAACCCAAGAAATCCTCGAAGATGATTTAGGGTTGTGTTCCCTTCCTTAATGGCTTTAAATTTGTTAGGGTCTATCTTAACACTCTAATGAGATATAATATGACCCAAATACTCCACCTCCTCTACTCCAAAGAAATAATTGGAGGCTTTTACATATGATTGTTTCTCTTCCAATAGTTTGAGCACCCTGTCAACATGTTAAACACGATCCTTCCAAGACTTGCTATCAATTACTATATCATCAAAAAATACTAACACAAATTTTTTAAGGAAGGGTTTGAAAATGGAATTTATCAAACCTTAAAATGTGGAAGGTGCATTAATAAGGCCAAAAGGCATGACCAAAAAGTCATAATAACCTTCATGAGTTCTGAATGTTGTTTTTAGAATGTCTTCAATCTTCATTCTAATTTGGTGATATCCTAAATGAAGATCTAGCTTGGTGAAGTAAATTGCCCCATATAATTCATCCGATAATTCTTCAGTGACAGGAATGGGAAATTTATCTTTAATAGTGGATTATTGAACTCTCTATAATCGGACACATACGCCATGATCCATCCTTCTTGTGCATCAATATTATTGAAGTAGAAAAACAACTTTGGCTAGGTAGAATTATACCGACGTCTAGAATTTATGCAACCATACATTCAATTTCACTCTTTTGGGCATAAGGAAATCTGGAAGGCCTCATGTTTGGAGGAACACTTCCTGGAATCAAGTGAATAGCATG
This sequence comes from Pinus taeda, assembly GCA_000404065.3. NCBI lineage: Eukaryota > Viridiplantae > Streptophyta > Pinopsida > Pinales > Pinaceae > Pinus > Pinus taeda. Next base: position 205,970 of record APFE030322520.1, read on the forward strand.
ATCATAATCACAAATAGATAGGAGCCCTTTGGGAGTCTCAAATACCTTAGAATGATTGTCCAAGACATTTTGGAGATACGGAGAAATGTATGATTTTGATGTTTGCACCTCCAGTGAGCATAATTGTGCAATTACACCATGTTGTTCTTTCTTCAAAAGCTTTTCCATTCAATTAGAGATAATTATCTTCCCTGGTTTCCCTACAATACCTCTTAATACAATTTCATTTCCTTCCCAAAAAAATTTCAAGAATAGTTCTTGAAAATTAAAATGTATTGTACCTAAAGTTTGTAACCATTGGACTCCTAGTACAACATTAGCACCACCCATTGGAATGGAAAGCATTGGACTATTCAACACATATTCCCCCATGGTTAACTTTATATTATGACACTTCCTAAAGTAGTTTACAACTCCTCAATTTGCAACTATCACTTGACACTCTGGTGTTGGATATAGAAAGCAATTCAATTTCTTAGCTATCTTACAATGAATAAAATTATGGGTACTAACTTGATCAATCAACACTATTGCCCTTTTCTTCTTGATATATCCATTATCTTGAGTGTTTGAGGAGTGATAATTCTTGTCAATGCATTGCAAGATATGGTTAGATTCATTTCTTCTTTCCCTGGGGTTGGGTCCTGATGTATATCGTCATCTTTTAACGTTTCTTGTTCCTTTTCTTCCTCCTCTTCACAATCTATGTAAAATAATTTGCTCTTAGCACACTTATGACCTTTAGTGTATTTGCTATCAAAACTGTAAACATCCATTTTTCTCTTTTTTCCTCCAATTGTTGTGGTGTCAACCTTGTAGGTTGTGGAAGGCTAGGAGTAGGAACACTTCCATCTTTATAGTTGTGGGTGGTAGCTTCCTTGTTGCCATGATTTTTCTTGCCACACTGAATGCCTTCTCCAATGAATCAGGTTCCCAAAGGCGAACCTCATGTTAGATGTTATCCTTTAAAGTCCCTATGAAGACATCAATCCTATGCTCCTCTGGATTATCAATTACCCTAATATTTAATTTTTGGAAGTCCTCAATGTGCTCTGCCATTGAACCCTTTTATTTGAGATTTATCAATTGGCTAAAGAAGGTGTTTCTCTTTGTATCCTCATAATGTGCTATCATTTCCTCCATAAAAATTGACCAAGTGACAAGTGGGTTTGAGAATAAAGCCATCTATATTATACAAACTGATTGGGTTCTAAATATAAATATGTAATGCATGCCTTTTGTGTGTGTTGAACATCATGTATATCAAAATATTGCTAAATCTGTAGTATCCATATTACATGATCCTTTCCATCAAAATTCCTCATATCGATCTTTGGAATGTGCTGAGTCTTAAACCCAACATTATATTCTATAAAATCATGATTCATATTCTTTTTTTCCTCATCATGATTTTCATAGATTACCTTGTCACCAATAGGATGCCTTTCTTCTGGCAACTTTGCCAAACCTTCCTTCAACCCTTCTATCTTGACATTCGTTATTGCTTCCATGTTTTCTTTAAAACCATCATTCAGAACTCTCATGCCCCTTTTTATACCATTTATCTTAAAATTTATCATGGCTTCCATTTCATTTTTTGTTGCTTTTTGCGAGAGCAAAATTTGTTGCACTTGGTGTCATAATTTTGATATATCATGTTGCATTTCTTCCTTTTATTCATGTGTCATAATAAATAATTTTGGTTGCTTACTAGGTGTATCATTTTTTTGTTTTTGTTTTTTGTTTTTGTTTTGAGACATTATGGAATAAAAAAACAATATCTATTCTTCACTATGCCCTTTGAATCACTTCAAACTGATTTTTCAAACAAAAGTTAAAAAAAGTTAAAAAAAAAAAATACACAATTTTTTCTTTCTTTTAGGAGATCAATCTTGAAACTATTGAATCTCTGTAATTTCGACTCTCTAAGGTCTGAAATTTCTTCATCCGGTATCCCTTTGAATCTTTTTTCCAATGCCACAAGTCAAACTAGGATTGGATTCTTCAAGATAAATTTATGCCTAATCTCCCACAATAACCTAATTATGGATTGGTTTCATAGAGTGAACTTGTACAGAATGTCACATGTCACTCTTTCAATATTTGGCCTTGAAAATGTTATACAAAAAACAAAATTCCGTGCACTTTTTATGAAATTCAAATCTGATGCCTATAGATAAAGTTATGACGATTTCCCTCGGTTGCTTGTTCGATACTAAATTATGGAGCATGCAGAAACCTTAACTTATTCAGACCATTTCTCAAAAAAATATGGAACTAATATATGAGATTTCTACACAAAGTTCACCAAGAGTTTGAATCCACGTGGTCAAAATTTCAGCTTTTGAAGCTTTGTAGAAAAAACTTATAGTGAAAATCACATGATGACTTGTTTGAAGTAACGAAACCCTAGAATCCAAAGATTTGATACGAAATGTTATGCAACGAGATCACAAAAGAGAAGGAAAGATAGATCAACGATTTGAAAATTAGCCTCTTCGAGGTGTCAACCTCATTTACATCACATAAATGAACAATTCTTGGATGATACAAATGACAAGACCTCATTGAAATATATAAGAGTCTAAGGGGTCACAATATAATCAGAGCCTACATAACAATAATAATGCAAAGGAACAACAATAAAAATAAAACAATAACAATAAGGGGGGCTACACTAACAATAACAATAAGGGCACTACACTATTATTATAGGGACCTAATAGTTCAAAGTCCGAATTTAATTTTAAAGTTCATTTTTTTGTTAAAAAAAATAGATTTGATGAAAGATTTATCTTAAATCTTGAATTTTATTTAAAATAAAATAAAATTTACAGTTTAAAATGTCAATCTTTTCAAAAATTTGAATTGAAATGAATTTAAATTCAAAATTGTTATATAATTTTTAAAAATATAAAATAGATCTAGGTATAACAATTGCTTTTAAACTACTACAAATTTATTAGAATAATTATTTGTGTTTTTTTTATAACAAATTTCAAGAATTTATCATAGTAGTCACTCCTATATTAAATGTGCTTATCGTTTTATTTAATTAATTAAATTGCTAACTTATCTTTTCCTTTACATATTATATTATATTTTTATTAAACGTCAGAGTCATGCGCCAACGGGAAAAAAAAAAGAAAAAAAGAAAATGCATTAACATTACCATCCCTTGCCTCTTATTTCATATATATATATGACGCAATGAATTTTTCGATCCCCATAAAATGTAAGATTTATTTCGATTTTATTTATATATATATAAATGACACAATGAATTTTTCGATCCACCATAAAATGTAGGTTATATTTCAATTTTTGATATATGTATATATATATATATATATATCAAAGCCTTCAATTTTTTTTGAGGAAATCTTAATGTATAAATAATTATGATAATGCTATAAAGATTACACAATTTTAAGTTATATCTATATAATTGGAATAAGATTTAGAATAAAAAATGTTTTTATAAGATATGGATTGATGATAAAATATTTAAATAAATGTTTTGGGAGTTAGTTATATTGGTTGATTTTTGTTGTTAAAAGCATTTTGCTAATGAGAGGTCACAAGGTCAATTCTCCTATGTCTTGGGGTTAGGCTCCTAGTAAACAAAGGGAAGACATCTCTTCAAGTGGATTATTCTTTGAAAAATAAAAATAAAAAAATAGATTACAAGATTGTTTAATAATAAAACTTTTATTTTAGTTATATATTTATGTTATATACAACCCAATATAGGGGTAATGTGTAGATTTAATGTAAGAAAGTTTGTAAACATAATGTGTAGATGTAATGCAAGAAAGTTCGTAAGCATTTTT